>JADKXX010009474.1:0-176219 GCA_017310255.1 Butorides virescens | reverse complement strand
AGGTAAACCCAGGTCTGAAATGCTTTGAGGCACCCGAGAAGCTGCGGGTTCACCCCCCAGCGGGCCCTTGGCACGGAGCCGTGCAGTCACGCTGGCCGCCAGACGTCGCGTGGCGTGGCTCCTTCCAGGCCAAACTGAAATTCAGCGTTTGCACCCATGGTGTCTGCCAAATGGTTCGGAAGTACGCCCGGTCTCCTAGTGTAGCTGGTAAAGATCACGGGCTAGAAAAGCATCAACTCTAAATTCCCTCTTTCTTATCCCGCGCTCTTGCCGACCGCCGTGCGTTGTCCTGTTGGTCGGCCGATCGCTGTCCTCTGCCGCCTTGTACGGAGAATGGCTGTGATCCATTTGGGGATAAAACCCACTGGAAACTGTGAAGGACTCCAGGAGTGATGGCCAAACCTCACCTTGCACAGAAAGGCCTGGGGCAGGTTATTCTTAGTTCAGAAATTTCTTTCTCACCTATGAGCTATCTTATTACCTCTCTAAAACTCCGTGAAACAGCTGAGATCCAATCCACCCTGACGCACGGATGCTTTCATGACTTGCTTCTGCATAGAAACCAGATACAAAATCCACTCTTTTTCTCAATTACCTTTTTTTTTTTTTTTTTTTAATTATCCACTCGTCGATGTGCACCTTCCCTTGTTGCTCTGCAGCTGATGCCCATGCGGGAGCGACGTTGGCTCGGTTGCGTTCAGGCTGTGACTCGGGGTTCCCATGTCTCGTTGGCGCTGTGGTGCTCAGCGGCAATCGTCCCGAGCCTGGATTGCGACCCTGCTGAAGGAACCGTCTGGTTTTTCTGTCTGCCAAGTACCGCAGAGCAGCTCTCGCCGCGGAAGGCACATGTGTCGTGGTAGCGTCTGACCTTTGCAGTTTGCTGTTGAGAAGAGGGAGACAAAAAGGCAAGGACTAAAGCAAAGCAAACAAACCAAGGAACAGTTCTTCAAGTGCCAGAAGCAAAAGTCATTTGAGATAGCAATTTGTTTTTTTCTTCTATTTTTAACCCACTAACTTTCATTTTTCTCTGGAACTCATGGAAAGAACGAGCTTCTGGATAAGAAAGGGCGACTGGGCTTGTGCTTAGACATCAACCATCTCGTTAATCAGCAGCGCGGGGAAGGGAGGCGGAAAACTATGTGACCGCTGAGCTGAAATTTGCTCAAATCCCTCTTTCTTCGAGACGTTTTTCCCTGATTTTGCAGAGAGCTGTCTCCAAACCAGAATCCAATATAAGTTCAGCGTTATTAAAATAATTCGTCTTTTAAACCTCAGCAGAATTTGTTTGGATTATTAATTTCCTCAAGGCCTCAGGCCCCTGTATATGTTGAAATAGATAAAACTCAGGGGTTAGCACACAAGGTATCCGATTGCACGGTCTCTCGGGGGTAGGAAATCGCTTTACAAGCATGCCTAATAGGCCTAGTGCGTGGAAATTATTATTGGTGATTACACAGTAAAAAAAAAAATAAAATTAAACGATCAAAGCAGATACCACACAGTGATGTGGGCACTGAAAGAAGAGGAAAGTGGATAGGAGAGTCAGAAAATACAGGCTCCACACCAGTTTTACCATTCCCTTCCCAGTTTGTCCCTGGATATGATCACATCAGTGGCTGAATAACTCTTCTTTCAGCAAGGGTTGTCATGAGTAACTGCTTGCAATTACCAGGAGGGAAGGGTCGTACGTGTCTTTTATCCAGTTCTTCCCCAGCTTTCTGGGAGCCTTGGTAAGATGGAAACCGCCTCATTTTTAACTCAGCTCGCGCTGGTGTACTCCAGCTGGAGCCCTCGGGTCTTGACCTTGGCTTCTTGAAGAGAAGGGGCCGTGGAAGGGGCAGGTATGGCCCGGGCTGTGCCCTCCAAATACTGGAGGTGGTGACGCCGCTGCTCGCCCGCCCCGGGCTCCTGGCAAGGGGGGGGCTTCACCAAGGCAAACTTTGTGCAGAAAATGGTGTGTTAATGCGTGTGAATATACAGCGAGATGCGACCTGGGTTAACTCTGACCTCCTCAGCATTCCGCAGGCTGTTTTCCATAGTCTTTATACGCATAGAAAAGAAAGGAAAAATACTTCTTTGGCTACTAAATAATACTGATTTTTGTCCTAGCGCTCTCCTGCAGCCTCCAGCCCTGGCTTTTCCTGGCTGCTCTCAGTGCCCCCCGGTAGAGCTTTCTGTTTTCCCAAAGTGTACCTGAATTGTGTTTTATGTTTTGCTTCGTATCGCTTTTGGTGTGAAGGCTGGGTTTGGCAGCAGATCCCCCCCCCCCCGCCAGCAGCCATGGTGCTGTGAGCTCAGGTTTGTGCCCTCTGGCTGGGGGGCTGCTGCCCTCGAGACCCAGCTCCCCTCCGAGGTGGGCTGCAGGTTGGGCTGCTTGCCTTTTCCCTCTCTCTAACCTTACCAAAGTCGTAATCATCCCGATAAATAAACACCTTACTCCTTTCCGGCCGCTTTGGTGGCCTCAGGCCATGAGGGAAGGCTGCGAGAGTCACTCCGGTTTAGCGCTGCGTGCTGTCGCTGTGGTCTCGGGACCCCATGAATCACAGAATCACGGAATCGTTTGGGTTGGAAAAGCCCTTTAAGATCACCCAGCCCTACTGTTCCCCTACCCCTGCCATCCCACCATCCCACCCTCAGCACCGTGTCTGCCCGGCTTTTAAATCCCCCCAGGGATGGGGACTCGACCCCTTCCCTGGGCAGCCCCCTCCAGTGCTTGACAGCCCTTTTGGGGAAGGAATTTTTCCAAAAAGTTTGGAAGTTTTTCCGGAAAGTTTTCGATGAAGTTTGCTCCGTCCATGCCTTTCCCTCAAAAAGTTTGCAATTGGGAAAGGCGAGTGGTGCATGAGAGGAGGAGGAGGAGGGGGTAAGCTTGGGGGAATTCAGCATTTCCTCCCTAGGAAATTTGGATAATGGTTATTTCCAGCCAACGCAGGGACCGTAGCTGTTGGTTGGACACAAAGCCAATCCTTCCCTTCATTCCCTACGGAAAAGGAGGAAGGCCACACGGGGTCCTTTTCCAGACAGCAGCAAAGTGCCTGCGGTCGTTTTTGCTCAGCTGAGAGGGTGACCAGATTTTATAAATAAAGCAGAAGGTGTGAGACTGGGAATAACCCCAGTGCCGAAGCGTTCGGGGAGGAACGTTTCTTGTTACAACCTGGGGGCTGGGTATGGTCCCGGCGTCTTGGCTCGAGAGGGGGAGTCAAGGCAAAAAAATCACACATCTAAAGCAAAATGCTACCCCTGAAGAATTCCTGGGGAGTGTTGGGGCAGTTCCTGCGTTCTGGATCTGTCCCCGTCAACTTGGGGATGTTTTGCCCTCGTCCTAACACAGGGATATACGAGTTTAAATTGAGACGGGGAGCAATGAATCCCATCTCTGTTATTCTCCCTGTGCTCCAGTTATGCTTCTCACAGAGTTAAAATTACCCATTTGCTTAAGGGGGTTTTCATGATAAATTTAGGCGCGGGGGACGCAGCTGACTTCTGCCGCTTTTTATATCGGCTTCCTTCGCAGGCAGAGCTTGGAACATCTCTAAATTTTAGTGCAAAGAGAGCTGATAAGTGCTGCAGTAAATGCTTGTCTGGATATTTTCTGTGGGCTGTCTTTAAAACACCCCCAAAATTGTTTCAATTTGAACATAAAAGCTGACAGAAGTGGCTGGAACCTGGTTTTGTCACCCTCCCGGGCTGTTCTGGGAGGTTCAGCACCTCTTCCTCATCTGTAACTGGCTTTCACTAAGCTCAGCTTTTCCAGGCAAGTAAAAGCCGTGTTCGAGTCGTTCCCTTTCCCTGCCCGTCCTCTGCCTTTCTGTGACCGCCCCAGCTGGATGCTTGGATGTGATATATTTGGTTTTAAGTGTGGCTGGCTGTGGTACATCAGGCTGAAGGTTTGCTGGTGCTGGTGTGTCCTTCTGCAGCCGTTTTCCTAACCCAGGGTGCCCCAAAATACCCGAGGGTAGAAGGGGGCTCTTTGTTCAGATGAGACATCGGCCGTAGATGACAAAAAGGACTGTATGGAAAATATTTGGAAAATATTTATATTTTTTTTATTTATTTACACATATGGCTTCCGCTGCGGAGTACAGAATTATTTCCACCAGGTTTTATGGGGTTTTTTATAGGGGTTTTAGACAAACTGAACATCCGCCCGAAATCACTAGCTATAGCATCTCAGTCTGCAAATATCCCAAGATAGGAAAATTCAGGGGTAGAAAGGGCCTTTCTGCCTTATACAGAGTGATTTTCCTTAAGAATTTAACCTGAGGTTTCTGAGAAACGCCAAATACCTGCCCCCAGGTGAACGCAGCGTCCTCCCCGCCGCTCCCTTGGCTGCTTTGACGCATCCACGAGGTTTGTGTCCTCCCTCTGCATCCCGCAGAGACCCGATGCTCACGCGGGTTTTCTGTAGGTGGCCGTAGATCCGCCTGCCAGCAGTGGAATTTATGAGTTTATGAGTTACCGTGACGGGGTCTGTGAAAATAACTGAGAAAAGGAACCTCTGGGGTGCTCCCCAGCAACCCACAGGTGTGACATCTCGAAAAGGAACGGCATCTTCCCTGGAAAACCACCTTGTTTTGACAAATGCAAAAAAAAGAGGAAAACTGATCGTGAGTAGGTGATGGGGAGTTTGCACGTGTGATTTATTAAAGGAGTTTTGTGTGCTCGCCAAGCTCGGGGCACCTGCATGTCCCATCTCGTAAGATTGGACGCATGTTGAAAACAACGGCACAGGAAAAATCCCGTAGAACTTAATAGAAATCAACTGTTTCCAACTGTTTCTTAACCCCCTTTATTTATTTTATTTTCATGGCTGAGGTGGAGCTACGTCCCAGGAAAAGCATGTTAACGCATAAACTGATTCTGATCCTTCTCACCAGGCGGTTTTGTTCTTCCACTGGGAAAAAAAAAAAAAAGGTTTCTTCATGCATGAGAGATCCGCAGCGTGACCGGTGCTCTCAGCCCCCAGGAGTTCCAGGTTAGTTGATTTTGCATCCCATCCTTTAAAAAAAAAAAACCAAAAAACACTGGAACTGCAGCAGCGTATGAAATTACCTGTAGGAGAGTAAATATCACCTGCGATAAGTGTTCGCAGGGATATGCAGAGGTGTTTCAAAAACCCAAGGTAAGCAGCTGAAGCTCTTCCTCCCTTATTTACTGCTTCTCTGCCGTTCTGGATGAAGATGCGGGTTTGTCTGCCTCTTGCAGGATAAGCACGCCGTGCTTTCCAAGTGGTTGGTGTCATTTGGGTGAGTTGGAGATATTCAAAGCCCGCCTGGAAGAAGTCCTGTCTAGCATGCTCTAGGAGAACCTGCTTTAGCAGGGGGGTTGGACTAGATGATCGCCCGAGGTCTCTTCCAACCCTTGCCATTCTGTGATTCTGTGATTCTGTAAAGGAAAGGGTGAAACGGAAACACCAGTGCGAGGAGCTGGGTGTTAATTATTCTCCTGCTCAAGTTTGGCATTAGGCTGCTTCTGTTTAACGATGCTGCGTCTCGTCAGGACAGGTTTCTGCTCTGCCAGGAATGAGTTAATTCGCTGAGTCTCTTCCTAGCGCTCGGGTTTCCTTATGCTCAAGGGCTACATGCAGATAACAAGAGCTTGGGTTTTCTTTTTCTATTTTGTGGAAGCTATTTTATAAAATGCAATGCAGGTTGTAATTCATGCAAATGCAAATGAGGAGGTGAGATGGGGGGAAAAAAAAAAAATCCAAACCCTTTTGCTGTGGCTCTGGGAGCTCTCACTCTTGCCCTCCCCAGCGTGTGTGCATGAGAAAGTGAAAACCAGCAGAACTGGGAAATGCAAGCCGGTTGTCAGCGGCGGGGGAGCCACCTGAAGGCTCATTCCCCACCCCCCGGGGAGACCCCTTCCCATCGGATGCCCCGTCCATCCCTCCTGGCTTTTGCAACATCTCACACTCCTGGATAGGAAAAGAGGTCAGGAAATGGTGAGAAGAGAATTAGATTTTAATTTGCTTTCACCTTTTTTTAATAATCCGTGATGCTGTTAATAATACAGGAGTTCTATTCCACTGAAGAATAGAATTAATAAACTTCCTTTTTTTTAAAAAAAAAAATTAATGCTTGTTCAGAGGGTTAAACCTTCTCCCAGGTGCTATTCCAAAATATAGCAGGGATTTAAACTCCAATAATTTTTAATCATTTTAGTCTGCAGGACAAAAAAAAAAACCTTACTTGAACTTTGCGTAGGTCTGGTTTTGCAGTGTGTACAACCTCCCTCCTCCCCCCAAAACAATACTTTAGCCATTTTGAAGGAAACCTTGGGACAGGTTTTACAACTAACCACGTGCAAAAATGCCTGTGCAGTGGCTGGGTTTAAAATGAACTAAAATTTCACGCAAAAATGACAGCTTTGTGACCCGTGTGATGAGTGGATGAGGTTATCCTGAGGTTATAGACTGGGCTCGCGATGTGGCGGCTGCCGGCGCTGGCTTAGGGCCAGGGTTTAGTGGTGGGATGGTAGGGTTAGGGGAACGGTTGGGCTTGGTGAGCTTAAAGGGCTTTTCCAACCCAAACGATTCTGTGATTCTGTGGCGCGTTTATGGGCTTCACGCCTTGGGCTCCATGGGCCATGACGGTGGCAAGAGGGAGCCGCAGCCCCCGTTGCGGGTGCCCACCCTCCCGTACCAAGTTACGGGAAACTCTCCGGCCGTTTTAGCGAAGTAACGTCAAATTGGTGACAAAAAGTTGGTCTGATGCTGGCAGGCCGGAGGACGGCGATGCGGGTATGTGCTCACCAGCTGGCTCTCGTGTAGCGGATGTCGGAAGAGGAAGGAGGGGTCTTGGCTTATTACGTCCCTCTGCGGTTTCCTTAGGGAGGTTTTAAATGCTAGGCACATGGTAGCATCCCTGAGTCTGTCATCAGCTGGACAAATTACGGCTTTGGAGACGCAAATTTCTGGGTCGTTTGGTTGGTTTGGGTTTGGGGTTTTTTTTTTTGTTGTCTTCCTTGGAACTGCAGGCTCTGCCCTGGGATGTGGGTGTGAAGATTCGGTGTTTACCCGTGGTGATGTCCTTGCAGTAGGGATTTCTCTATCTCTGTGGATGTCGTTTAAGGTTGGGCAGAAGGAAGTATAAGGAGAGGAGCTGCCCCTCCCAGAATTGCTGTCTTCAGGTTCAAACAACACCATAAAGAAAAAAAAAAAAAAAAGAAAGCCCCCTATTCCAGCTGGCTACATCTGTGTGGTCTGGTCCGCTGGGGAATTACTGCTTTGGAAGATCTCCATGGCTCTCAGAGGGCTGAGGAAGATGTGTTGGAGGGGTTCATCACCAGCTTCGCTCTTCTGGAGGCTTTTGTTAAAATTCAGCCAGAGCCACAGAGGTCTTGGTGGCCTCATGGCTTTTTGATGTGCCTTTGCCCACATCGCTGGGCGGTCCGGGACCCCAGGGCAGGGGGAAGGATGAGCTGGACCAGCTCCGCAGTGCTGTGCGGGGCCAGATTTGGAGCATGGGGATGGGTACGTTGGGTGCCTGGCCTGAGCACAGAAGTGCTCAGCCATAAAAAAAAACCCTGTTGAGTCCCCCCTGTCCCTCTTCTCCTGCTGCCGTTCTACGCCGCAGCAGACATGCATCTCCTGGTGGGGAGAGGGACCATCGCCCATCGCGACACCTTCTCCACGGTGCCGCAGAGGAGGAGCCCGTGCCACGCTGCGGTGGTGCAAAGCTCGGAGCAGAGCTGATGTGTGGCCGGTGGGGCTCACGTTCGGTGCTGCCAGGAGTCACCACGTTCACCCGTTCACTGAAAAACAAAGAACCAACATGTAAAGTAAAAGCAGAGGACTAGAGTCAAAGTTTTGGCTTTGACCCAGTCTAATGGATATTCAGCTCTGGCCCACAGACTCTGAGATTAGCAGATATTTGTTTTCCTCGGGGATTGAGGAAATCTCCAGATTGGCTTTTATAGAGGCTGGTTTTTCCCCTGTCTTGTGACAGGGGTTCATCCTGTGGACACACGTTAGTAAGAAGCAGATGATAAATTAATCGCCTCCTGAGATTTTTCCCTTTTATTTCTTTTTTTTTTTTTTCCTTCCACACAATGGCACCAAGGCCTTCCAAAGGGAGTTTATAGTTGGCCGTGGGCTTCCAAACGAAAACGACTCCGCGATGCAGAGTTAATCAGAGACAGCTGTTACCCACAGCACTGCCGGCCTCACCTCTTCAGCATCGGATTAAAAATCATTAATAACAATCAGCGAGGAGCCACGGAGGCCGCTGGCGAGCTCCGGCCCTGCGGTAACGATGCTCACCGAGAGCCGGGGCGGGCACGGGCTCTCCCCGCCGGCCGGGGCAGCCAGCGGTGGGTCAGGCTGACTCCGATGGGTGGGTGTGAGCACATGTGGGTCTTGCAGCTTTCGGGCACTGTAATGCAAGAGCATGAAGCAAGCGATCTTTTGGAGAGATGCAAATGAGGATGTGAGCGCGGAGCTCCGCGCAGGGATGGTCTTGGCTTTGGATTTTGTTTCCTTACCGAGAGTGAGCTGGATTTGAACAACTGGCAGGCGAGCGATCCGTCTCCCTCTCAGTTCTCTGTGCTTTTTCCATCAACCTCCCTCATCTGGGTCTAAGCAGAACAAAAAGGGGGGGTTATTCATTTGGGGTTTCGCTTTTCAAGTCGTTTGCTCTCGGTGCCCCAGACTCGGAGGTCTCGCTGTAGTTGCCCCCGTTCACCTACGAAAGCCCTTGCCAGTTGGTGGCCCAGGTTGCACGAGCAAGTCAAGGGAAGCAAGCGGCTCCCTCGCTGCAGCCAGCCAGCCTTTCCTTCTCCCTCCTCGGTGCCGTCTGGAAAACCGTTTGCTCAGTGTGAGTGGAAGTGTGGGTAAGATTTATTTGATAAAATGGGGTGCGCTGGGACACCCGACAGATGGATTTGGTTTGCGAAACAGCCTTGTGTTTCGCACGCGCTCCTACTCTGTGTACGGCAGAACAGTTGACTGGGAAAGGACCGGGGCTCAGAAGACATGGGGTCGAATCCAGGCTATGACGTAAACCTCATTTTGGTAAGTCATTGAGGCCAGTTTCTTAAAAAGTATCCACGGGCTGACCTCTCATAGCGGTCTTTCCACTCCCCGCTGCAAGTGCTAGGTCATGGCCATGACGTGCCTGGCCCCGTTCCCCCCGGTGCAAGCCGGTGCTCAACCCCTTCAGGGCAGGTTTAGGCTAGACATTAGGAAAAACTTCTTCACTGAAAGGGCTGTCAGGCTTTGGAATGGGCTGCCCGGGGAGGTGGTTGAGTCCCCATCCCTGGAGGTATTTAAAAGAAGGATGGATGAGGTGCTGAGGGACAGGGTTTAGTGGTGGGGTGGCAGGGTTAGGTTAACGGTTGGACTTAATGATCTTAAAGGGCTTTTCCAACCAAAGCGATTCTATGATTCAACTGCCAGCCCCACGCCAGGGATGGCGTCTCACTCCTCATCCTTACGGTGGGCACAACATGGAGGCATCACTGGGATGGACAAACAGTTGTGTTTCTGCTCTGGGCCTCTGGATATCCAGAGAGGGACCCTCTGGGGGTGTTACAGCCCACGGTGTGAGCCGGGGAAGGACTGCTGAGCAGACACCTATGCAATGCTGACATAATCAATAAAGCTCAGCAAGCCTTCTCCAACTGCTGAGGCTCGGTGCTTGGATTTAATTAGCTCCAGAGATCCAGCAGCATCCCGTTGTATTTCTCACGCTCCCAGAGGCACGGAGGGTGAAGGGTTTCTTTCAACACCCCAGAAAAAACCATGAAAAATGGTCTCCAAAACATCTAGAACCCACCCTCGCTTCCACCCACCCTTACTGCCTCGAAGTGTCTGCCGATGGCCTGCCAGGAACCTCCTGGAGGGAAAAAGAAACAGGGCTGCCGAGCAGGCTTTGGCATGAGTTTGGGATGGATGAATCCTTCATCTCCTTGGCTCCTTCAGGAGCTGCAGGTTCAGAGGTGAGCCTGGCCACAGCGGGGAAGAGCTGCTGGTCATGTCAGCCCTTAGCACAGCCCGCCCTGCTGTCCGAACAGCGTTAACCATGAGTCGCCTTGATGCTGATGGGTCTGCCTGATACGCAGGTTGTGTCGTGGCCGTAGCCTTGGCACGGGGAGGGCTGGGACAAGAGGGGGCTCGGGCTGCTCTGCGTCCCTGTGGATTTTGCCTTGGGCTGCAGGGAAGTGCCTTAGCTCTATCTCCTTCCCACTTTGGGGGCAAAGCGCCGCTTCACTGCTGCGTTGCTGTGGGTTCTACTTTTGTCCTATGAATTCCTGGCAAAATAAAACCCAACCGACTCCAAAAAGAGCTAGATAGCGGGTGCCAGCGTTTCTTCTTCGCTGCTTCTGCCTTCTGGAGTGGTGTCTGCCTTCCATCTCCAGATCTCCCTGTCTCCTTCCAGATCTCAGCTGAAAGCACGCCTGTTCTTCTTTGCCTCCACCTCTTAATTTCCTTCTGCTTCTGCTACTATTTATGACTTAACTCCCTGTAATAAGTATACTCAGATGCCCTATTTCTCCAGAAGTGGTGGCTAAAATGAAGCCAGATTAGTATTCCCTCATTGGAATGTGCATGGAGGGTCCCTCCAACTCGGTTCTGCCATTGCTAAGGCTTTTATGTGCTTTCACTATTTTTAGTGTGTTAATGTTTTTGAGATGTCCGGCTTTCACCCGTGGTGCCCAGAACCCATAAACGCGTTGATGGAGCGAGTTGTGCAAGCGGCTCATTAATTGTTCACTAAGGCACAGGGAGCTGATGCGACCTCCTCCGCCGTTGCGGTAGTGGCACTGGAGATGCTAAGGGAGAGTTTCAGACCCACCAGCATCCTCCCCAGCCCCTTCCAGCAGTGAACGCCTCCCAGGGGCTTGCTCCCAATGGGTTATATGCCAGCATTTTGCCTGATTTTAAAACAATAAAATACCCCAAAGTCACTGAGTCTCAGACACCCCAAATCTGAGGTTATTCAACCTATAGTTCCTGTATCAGTGCCATATCTTGACAGGACAAGGGGTAATGGTTTTAAACTAAACCAGGGTAGATTTAGACTGGATAGAAGGAAGAAATCCTTTACAATGAGGGTGGTGAAACACGGGAACGGGTTGCCCAGAGAGGTGGTGGAGGCCCCATCCCTGGGAACATTCCAGGCCAGGTTGGACGGGGCTGTGAGCAACCTGATGTGGTTCAAGGTGTCCCTGCTCCTGCAGGGGGGTTGGGCTGGGTGACCTCTAGGGGTTCCTTCCCACCCAAACCATTCTGTGATTCTATGATCTAGCATCTCTCCGGGGCAAATAGCGAGTCCAAGTCATTGCTGTGTTACACGGCTGTATAAAGCGCCGGGGTGACACCCGTAAGAAGTCCTCGCCGTGGTAGGAACACCAGTTCTCAGTGCCTAAAGGCCGTGTGCTACAGCCTGAGCCTTTTCCCCTTGCTCTCTTGGGAACGCTTCATTCACAGCGGATGAATGATTTGTTTGTAGTCAAATTAAGGACCGAGCTGGTCCTTTGGCTTTGCCTGTCCATTCAGCAGAGTTTTGCTTGTATCTGGCCAGAAAGTGACTCAGTCTAACCATGACCGAGGGGCATGAACGTTTCTAAAGCAAGGCAGTGAGAGGAATTAATCCTTCAACAAATAGTTAGAAGCTGAGATCTTGATTCAGTACCAAGCTTATGAAGCAGAGGAAAGCACAGGCAGCGAGATTTGAATCAAGAGGCGATCCGTGGGGACAAACTGGTTAGAAAAGGACAGGCTGTGCTGATACAACACCCAGGATAAGGACTTGACTAGGGTCCAGGACGCCTTTGAGAGCTCTGTGAGCTACCAGACAGTTTTCAGCTGGGTGGGATCCAGATGGAGAAGCCAGTGGGAGCCAAAGTAGTGCGTGGGTTGCTGAAGTTGTCTTCTCATTCCTATGACCCCATCTTGAAGCACAGTAATAGTTGTTGTGTTGTAGCAAACCGCATGAATTCTTCGCCTTCACAACAGCATGGGCCTAGTGTTGAGTTATTTTGGGGGTCTACAGCAAAGCTGGGGCAGCTTAGGGACTGGTAACGCGCGATGCGAAAGCATCCCCAGCCTGGTGGCAATGGGGTAAATTAAATTGGCTGGTGTGGGAGGGACGGATGCTGTGTGTCTGCGTGGGAGAGCAGGCTCCCCTCTGCAAACCTTTTGGAGTAAAAGAAGCAGGAAAATGGGGACAGCATCTGTGCCGAGCAGAGACTTCTGCAAGGTCCCCTGGAGGACCCCAGCGCTGTGGCTCAACACTTAAAGTGGCCTTGGAGGAAATCTGCTTTACTCAGCTGTCTGTAGCAACAGCTTCCAAGAACCCCCACCCTTTCTCCCACTCGCAATAGCTTGGGGTGCATAAAACAATTTCTCATGAACTATAAAACACCCAAACCTCGGCAGAATTACAAACAGATGGATGAACAAGCCAAAATTTCAAACAACGTGAGAAAAGCCCTTAAAAAGTAAAAGCAAGGCAGAGTCCTGCCCAGTCCTCAGAGAGGCAATTCCCCCTCGTCCGCCTTGGCATCTCCTTGTCAGAGCTCAGGTGGTGGAAAGCTTTGCGCCCAAACCTCCGTCGTCTTTGTATGAGGGCTAACTACACCTCTAGGAGGTTGGAGACCATTTGTAGTAGGATTAGGCTTGGTCTGAGCTGGTAGTTCCAGTGCTGGGTGTGACAGGGTATCGGTGACCACCGCTGACCCAAAGAGAAAGCCTGGTTTTGTTGTTCTTCTCCAGGCCTTAAGTTCTTGGGGCAAGGAGGGGGTAAATGTGTCTTCTCTTCCTCTTTGGGGCCTGCCAAGCAGTTGGGAAGTGGCTGCTGAGAGCACACGTGGGAGGGAGGAAGGCTGAGACCTGCTGTGGCCCAGCCCTAAATTTGGGCACTGCCAGGGCAGCAGCACTGGAGCTGCCAGTGTCTGAGCTCTGGGCAGGGTGTAGGTGAGCCCCGGCAAGCAGATGGGATGGGGAGACACAAGGAGTATCCTGGAAGTGGATTGAAGTTGCTGATGATGCTGTTGAGGTTGGTGATTGGGCTTGGAATAGGGTTTTTTTTAACATCAAAGGGATTTTTTCACTAATTTTTACTCAAAGCGATACTTGGTTTAGTTCAGCTCCGTAGGGCAGACTCAGATGGTGCTTGCTTTGAGGATCCTACATTTGCAGAAATCTTTGCAAGGAATAGGAAAAAGTCTAAAGCGTCGCTTTTTTACCTCCAGCACACCTGAAAAAATATCGGAGAACACTGAGTGGGAAGCGCTGCGTGTTGCCTACCTGCAGAGAAGCTGCATCCCTCGAGCTTTGCCATTCCTGAGCGGTCTCACGGTCCCAACCCACCCTGCTAAGTCTCTCCTCCCACCCTGCGATGGTTCTTCTCTCCATTCCTCCCTGGCCCTTTGTGTAAAGAGGCCTCCGTTCCTTAGAAACGTGCATCATCATTTCCTGCTGCTCTAATGGATGGAGATTTTGCCATGAAAGGATGTGGGTTTCGTTCCCATCATCAGTGGGAATTTCTAAAAAATAGCACTAAAATTGACGGCAGCTCCACGCATGAAGCACAGCAGGGATGCTCTTCCCAGGAGCCCTCAAGAAATCTATAGCCTGCATCCAGCTGGGCCAGCCAGCAACGATCACAGCTCCTTCCTCGGAGCTGCTGGGCGTCCTGGCAAACCTTCTCCCTCAGCTTTACCCAGGCAAGAGCCTGCCAGGGACGGGGCTGGCATCAAGGGCTAACTCCAGCCACCCCCCCATCATTTTCTATCTGGTGGGAAATAGCGGTGCCTGCCACCGTGACTTCATAATCACCCCCACTCTTTGCAAATTCGAGAGAGGGGACCGCTGGTTCTTCGGGGGGTCCCAGCCACACGCCTCATCCTCTCTGCAATTGCAGTCCCCATCAGTCATTTTCCGCCTCTGCGATAGTTCTTTTAATTAGGCTTCTGCAACAGTGGATGGCAACCGCGGCCTTTTCTATAGGGATGTTTTGTCTTGCTCAGCTTTTATTCCAGGGAAGCAGCTAATTTCTTCCCTCTGTGCCGTTCTGCCCACGGAAGCTCTTGCAGAAGTCAAACCGCTGGCTGGCTTGAAGGAATTTTCATGGGGTTGAAGTCAGGGGCTGGGATGTGACCCATCGCTGTGAAGGTTATTTGAGGTTCATGAGCAGGCGGGGTGGGAAGGGGTTGCGCTGAACACAAGCGAGCTGAGCTTGTTGGTGCTGGTGGAGCCTTTGGCTTCTTGCTACAACAGTGCGTAAGGGCCCAAATGTGAGAAAAAGACTGCGGGATGCAGGAGAGGAACTGAAACCAGAAGAGCTGGAGTCAAGTCTTGGCTCTGCGATGGGCTCAGTGTGTTGCACTGAGCGTGTTATTTCAGGTCACGTCCTTAAATGAAACACCTTCTAATCTGGGGAGTTAAGTCAGGCTCTAAGTGTGATTTTCAGAGGCAGTGAACTCCCACTGCTTGGAGTTGGCTACTTGGAAACCTTTGAAAGGGTAAGCCCTCAAGCCGTGACTTTTAACTGCCCCTACACCAGAGGCTGCTCGTGGGCAATTTGTGTCTCAGCTTCAGCAGGTGAAAAATGTGGCGAGTGATGGTTGCCTTCAAAGGATCACAGAATCACAGAATCACAAGGGTTGGAAGGGACCTCGGGAGATCACCCAGTCCAACCCCCCTGCTAAAGCAGGTTCTCCTAGAGCATGCTAGACAGGACTTCGTCCAGGCGGGCTTTGAATATCTCCAGAGAAGGAGACTCCACAACCCCCCTGGGCAGCCTGTTCCAGTGCTCTGTCACCCTTAGAGTAAAGAAGTTTTTCCTCCTATTCAACTGAAACCTCTTATGTTTCAGTTTGCACCCGTTGCCCCTAGTCCTGTCGCTGGACACCACTGTAAACAGACTGCTTCCGTCCTCGTGACTTCCGCCCTTAAGATATTTGTAGGTGGAGATGATGGTGGAGAACGAACCCATATTCCTGATCACTTGAAGTTCTCCACGCAGGATGGACCCTTCGGACCATCACTAGACTTGAGCTCGGCGGGCGGCATGCGGTAACTCACAACAGGGAGGAACAGCATCTCCCAGCAATCTCCTGCTAACAACTGCTGGGACTTTCCATGGAGCTTGAGTTGTTTGTGCACTTAACTCCCACCGCCATTTATGAGCATTCGATACCTGCTCCTTTTCAGGTCTTTGGAAAAGCACTGCCCAAATCCACCAGCCGAATCTTCTGTGTGCAAAATGTGTGTGCCTCTCAAAACGCAGCCGGTGTTCCGTGCTGATGAGCGTGTTAAGAAAAACCCCACGGAGTGAACCGATCTCTTGGATCAGTTCTGCACATGTTCACTTAGTTGCAGAGAAAAATAAAAAGTTTCTGGGTTAGGCAGGGAGCAGCTCTCTCACTGGAAGGCCCCGTGGATGGCCGGATTTGGAGGCTGAACTCAGCCAAAGGCAAAAACACGTTGGTGCTGCTGGGCTACATGTGCCAAATCTCCAGGTGCCTCTCCACGCTTGATGCAGGTGGGTCTGGCTGGTGGGGCGTGCGGTCCATGTCGCTGCACCTGCGGTTGGGATAAACCCAGCCCCAGGCTCCGCCGCCGCCCAGCCGGCTCCGCTCAACATGAAATAACGTGCTTGGAAACGTCTCTAGAGGGGCTTTTTACAAGCCTTCTCGGTTGTTTCCTCATGAGTTGGTTTCACCACCTCCCAGGACCTGTTTTGCAGAGCGCTGGCTGGGCTGCTCTGTGTCTTGGCCTCTGCAGAGTCTTGTCTGGCCATTTGATCTCGGTGTGATGGGTGACTTCTGGAGCACAGTCCATGATAACTATGTCAGCTCGAGGGACCCATAAAGAAGAAACCAAGAGTTCAAGCAAACAAAACCTGGAAGCTTTGATAGAGTAAGGTCAGTGGAGACACCCTCTCCATGGCAGCACACTGTGTTTTTGGAGACTGGGCTGCTTTGCCTGGCTGGAGATCTCTGGCACATCACAGCGTTCGCAGTGGACTCCTTCGTGGAGCTGGGTGTTGAGTCTGTTCCTGCTGAGGGAAGCGGCTTAGGCTCTGGGTAAACCAAGAAGAGGGATTTGATGCAAGCACAGTTGTTGACCGGTGCACAGCGCACGGGGAGCACATCAGAGGTCTCTTGATCCTTCTAGACCAACGCCTCCTCCCTCTCCGCTAGGAATCCAGCCCGTGCAGGGCACGGGAGGACAGCGTGTTTCCTAGAGACACTGCAAAGAGTCTGCAAAACCGGGATCTCCATCTCGGGCAGGGAATTTGCTTTGATTCCTTTGCTTGGTTGGCGAAATATCCCCAACGTTCCACAGTTGGGGATATTTCAGCTCTGTCTGAATCGCGGCTCGCGTTGCGTTGTCCCTACTGATCGATGTATCTGGACCTTACGATGCCCAGCATGGGATTTGTTTGCTTCCCTCGTTGCTCAGTTTGGGACCGATTCTCACAGCCCAGGCTTGCCAGAAACCTGGTGGAAATGAGGTTTCCAAACCCCCTCTTGCCTTTCAGTGCGCAGCAGGCCTGAGGCTTGAGGGACCTGCTCCACCATTCCGGTGGCATTTCCCCATGTTGAGCGGGGCGTTGTACGACAGAGGGTCCTATCCAGAACAGCTTGGTTTACTTGGTCAAATATTGGACTGGGAACCATTTCTCCACCCGTGAAGCGGGGCAAATGGCCTTTCATCTCCTTCCTAAAACCCTGAGAGACCTGCCGGCACGCAACGCTACTGCGAGCGAACCCTTGCTGTTAACGCTTAGCGTGTCCAAATATTATTTCATCCCTGTACTGCAGCCCAGCCGGCACGGGAGCCAACAGAAACGTGGCTACAGGACAGCCCCAGCAGCGCGGGGAGGGCGGGGGGCTGCTGGGACGGGGCAGGCTTGCAGCCCCCGGCTCGCCGACGGCACGTTTGCAGCCCCGAAGGTCCGCAAGGCTTGGCCCTGCTTAGTCTCCCGCAAGCGCCAACGTGTCGAACGGTCTCGGTGCGCCACGTGCGAAGGGACAAACTGGAAACAAATGCGAAACTCTTTAAGACTTCCCCCCCCCCCCCCCCGAAATGCGCCAGCTCAAACAATCCAGGCCCTCCTGGGTCTCGTGGCCTTTTAATTTGTCTTCTTGCTCGCAAACCAAGTTGATTTCTGTCAGAGAAGATAAATGTTGTCTACAAAGCTCAGATAAGAATGATGAAATCTGTCCTTTTCCGAGGGCTTTGCGGAGGTTTTGGGGGATGCAGATGGAAAGTCGGGACTCGACTTGCCAAGAACACGGAGCCTGATCAAGTACACTTCAAAGGGGGTTGGATTGGTTGGGGAAAATGGATGTGAAACCCTTTATTTCTAGGTCGTTTGCTTATTTCCACCCCAGTTTGACCGCGGTCGGGCCGTGTTTCTGTGTGACAGGCTAAGTGCAGGCGGTGGCGATCCGCTCTAGCGCTAGAAGTCTTTGTTAAACGCGAGGGCAGATCCCACAAAGGTCTGACCCTGGCTAATGAGAAGCTGGGTGCCCTGGCCTCCATCCAGCGCGGGCAGGGCTGGCGTCCATCTCAAGAGACGCCACCAAAACCACCAGCGCTAAGACGCACCCTTGCTGAAAGCCTCAGCAAGAGGCCAGGGTCTGTCCGAGCGATGGAGCCTGACCCGAGCACTTACCAGGAGTGGGGTTTTCTCCAGAAATAGGATTTTGGGTCGAGATGGGACAGGTAGATGCAACGCAGAGCCAGTGCTGGGTTTTTGCTGCAAGTAAGGGAACGTGTCTTGCTTTTGCCCGTGCCGTATCGTGTCTGCGGACGCAGACCTTTGATCTCCTGAGCCGTTCAGATGCGGGAAGAGACGTACGGTGCTGTCCTCCGGGGCTGTTGCTCCCCTCTCAGCCCTCCCACGTGGGGAACGTGCTCGGTGTTGAGCAGGGTGGAGGCTGTGGCAGCTCTGCCCCCCGACGCTGGCTGCATCCAGCCTGGGTACACCCTGTTCGCCAGCGATAAATCTGCCTAAAACTCTTCCGGAGCCCCGCTTGGTGAGCATAGGTGGTACGAAACACGAAATTTCCCCCCAAAAGCTGCAAAATGGTGTGTGGCAGCCCTGATTTCCCTGGTTTCTTTAAAAGCACAGCTCGCTCTTTATTTATCTGCTGGAAAGTTTCTGAAAGATGCTGTTTGAAGTCTCTGCCTTTTTATGTATTATGCAGGAATTTGGCTACAGGAAGTCTTAGTTCTTTCACGTATTTTGTATCGAAATCCCTTTATAGACCAAGTAATTACTTTTCCGTGGTAGAGAGACTGTGACCCATAGACAGCCAGACAGATTGCTCCAACCTGTTCATGCTGCTGAAAAGAATGAGAAGTCTGTAGCTTTTCTATTCAATTCTCAGGCTTCTACTGTTTTTCAGGGATGTTTTTGAGAGGCGAGGAGACAACTCTTAGTAAAGCTTTCTGCTTGCTGCCCGGCGCGCTGGCTTCATCCACCCCAGAGCATCACCGAGGGGTTCGGCGGTCAGAGCGTTGAGTCTATGGCCCTGTAGTCACCTTCATTGGCACTTAAGGAGAAGACTTGCAAAAAATCCCTGTGGTTTCTGAACTCTCAACCTCTCAGGGAATTTTCCACCTGCAGCAAGTCCGTTCGCTCCGTGCTTAAAAGCAGAACTCACATCAGCAGTGGTTAAATCTACTCTTCAGAGCCAGCCGCTGCTGATGTTCCCATCCCACCCAAGACAGGCTGATAAGCGGCTCGGTGAGGGTGTTATCATCGCACCCGCTGACACCGACGCGACGGCGACGAGCGCTCAGGCTGCTGGAGAAAAAGGCAGCGAGAGCCTCTTGCCCTCTGTGTGGTACCTGGAGATATTCAACCCCCACCTGGATGATGTCCTGTGTAAGATGCTCTAGGAGGACCTGCTTTAGCAGGGGGGTTGGACTGGGTGACCTCCCGAGGTCCCTTCCAACCCTCGCCATTCTGGGATTCTGGGATCAGGGAGCTGCTCCCTGGGGGGTTGCAGCTTGGGGATGGACACCCCGTGTAGGAACCCCCAAGCAGCCAAGGTGCCAAAGGGAGCGAGGGCAGAGGTAATCGGTTGCAGGGAGACGGGATGACAAGGGGGGTGGGAGATAACGATACGTTTTTAATTTCAACATCACATTAAACGGAAGGAGAAGCGTTCCCATCCCCGCAGCTTGTTCGCGGTTCTGCGTCGTGCCGTTGCCGTCGGGTTCTGCAGAGGCCAGCAGGGACCCAGATGGCTCTGGGAGTGAAATCCCAGAGCAGCTCTGCCGCTTTGAGGGACTGCAAATCCCTGCTGGCTTCGTCTTCTGGACCCGCACAGTCATTTATGCTGCGTGGAAAGGGTGGCAACGTGGCTTTCCAAGGCTGGAAAACCAGGAGAAGGCAAATTCCTGACTGCCTGTTGCAGGGACAGTGCAGCTTTCTCAGCGTCGGACTTTGGGAGGCTGTGAGTTCGCTGGCCCGCGGGCTCCGGTGTGGGAGTGGGAAGCTGCTGTTTCAAAGGGAGTAGACAGAAATAAAACACAACTGTGATGACATTGAGTTAAGTGGCAAGGAATGCACCGCGGGCGTCCCTCTGCACCAGCGATGCGCTGGGTTTCCCATGGAGGTGGTGGCTGTTAGGAAAGTCATCTTGCCCGTGTCCCTCGGGATACACCCGGCTTGTGCGGAGGGGGAACAGGATTTCCAGACTGCCAGGCTGGAGCAAGCTGGTCAGCCCTGGATCTTGGAGCCTCTGCCCAGCCACAGTCACCGCGAGGCTTTGCGAGTGAAAGCGTAACATCCATTTTATCCTTTGCCCGTTTCCACGGGGGCACCTGACCAACAGTGTGGTTAGGCACGTAGCCTCAGCTGCCAAAGAGGAAAATCCCTCTCAGGCCAGCCTTCCGTCTGCCAGCTCTGCTTTGCAGGATTCAGCATCTGTCTCTGCTGCTGCAGACAGCTTGCAGCTTTTCAGATCCTGGCTATGAGGATGCTGAACGTGCACCTGGAAAAACCGCGGGAGCGTTACCCCGTACCAAAAGAAGTCATTGCGCCTCTCTGAAGCCGGCGATTCCTTTTTCCACCCTTCCCATCTATCCCGCTTGATAGCTGACTGCGAGCCATGCAGGTGCCACGGGCGCGGAGCGCTCGCGTGCGGCCGCGCGCTCTTCCCTTCCGCTGACGGTGGCGCGGGAGGCTCCAGCCCGGTCCCGCAGCTCGGCTGACGGATGAGAACCGATGAAATCATAGTCCCAGGACACTGGGAATCCACGCATCTCCCGAGACAGATTTCAGAAACCGCTGGACAGGATTGCCACCCTGTTTCCATTAGAGACAAAAGGCTTCAGACTCCATAAGGACTCAATTTTTTATTTTGCAAACTGTGCAATATTTATCCCCTTGACCAACATTTGTAATTAGGGATGTAGGGAGCCAGGTTCAGTCGTGCTTGAACTGTCAGTGCTCTTGGGAAGCCAGGACTTTGAGCGCGCGCCTCTGTATCTGCTGACCTTCATCGTGCGCTCACATGTGCTGAGCAGATCCGCAGCCTCACCCGCACAAAGTGCATCGTGACCTCAGTTAAGAAAACACTTGCTGTAATCGCCTCCAGATCTGCCGCTGTCTTTGATCAGTTTAAATATCGGTTTATCTTATGATATAAATATGTAAAACATCCATTTGTTTTCATGCAGGATGCAAATAAATCATTGCGTAAGTTTATACATGAGCTAGGAAGCGCGCGGGGTGGAGAGGGGGGGAGAGTGTTGCAGCGATGGGTTCATAACTCATAAGTCTCCACCTTTTTGAAGGTCATTACTTCACGAACATTCTCCTTCCAGCGAGCCCCTATTTTGCATTATTCAAATGGTCCGTGTCATCCACAGACAGCTCGGGCCGCGCCGGAGGAGCGGTGACGCCCGCGTGTGCATGGTGCCACTGCCCTCTCGTGGGTGCAGTGCCCGTCCACCCGCCCCACTCCCACCCGGCTCTCCCCACCACTTAAAAAAAACCAAACCCCAAACCCTTCAAACTTCTCCTGAGAGCACACGTGGGGACGGGGCAGATCTGGTGGTCATCCCCCAGCCCTGCCACAGGCTCGCCGGCTCAGCCTGGGCCCCGCTCAGCTCCTTCCCACCCCTTTGTGGGGGTGCACATCCACATGTGCACACCAGGAATAATTCATTCAACTGCAGCCTCAGCACTGCAAAGGATTTTTGATTATTCTCTGAATCCTGTGGCTGTTTCCCAGCGTTTCCCTGCGGCACGTGCCCATCCCGGACCCCAGCCTCCATATCTCATGTCCCATGCTCCTGGTGGGGTGTAGACCTCCGTCAGCACGGCTCCGCTGTAACGCTGCTTGGCACGGAGGCGATCCCGCCGCACGGATCTGCTTCCCCAGGTTTGGCCACATGCAATGCCACACATCAGCTGGAGGGTACGGCTTAGCCCCTCCAAAAGTGGCGATTCCCGCCTGTTGCAAGATCGGCTTTCCGTCGGGGAAGTTGTTTAAAGCATCGTTAGCGGGATGGTGTGATGGAGATTAAGCTGAGTCCAGGGTTTGGCATCTCCTCCTTGTTTTTGGGCTTCGCGTAGCGCTAAGCTGGTACCAGCCGGGTCAGGCCTTGCTGCTGCTGGTCGTTTGGTGGGAATAGGAGTTTGGGCTTTCTCCTTCGGAGGCTCCTTAGAATCAGCTTTATCCTCTTGTTCCCAACCCAGGCATAAACAAACTCTGGATTTAACGTGGTGGTGAGCAGAAACTCTGCCAGGAGATTCAGTAAAAACTACCAAAGCCCATAATGATTGATGAAGGGGGAATCTTGTCCGCCAAGCCATAAAATATGCAAATGAACGCTCACATTTCTTCCGTATCTAATGAAGAATCAGGGTCTCACACCAGGCGTGTCCTCCAAAGGTCGGCTAGCACTTCACTGAGGGAGAAGGGATTCTGTGTAGTTCTTCTGTCTTAATTCCTACCTGAGCCCTTATATTCCACCTTCCTTAAGGCCTCACGTTTTTCCTCGTCGTTAGAGAATTTTCCATTTCTCACCTAAAATGCTCTGCTGGTGGGCAGATCCCACCCAGGAGGTGGCTGCATTTTGGGGCACAGTAATGCCCGCATTCGCATCTTCCTTAGTAATAAAGCAAATCTCAGTGAAGAACAGCGGAATATAATAATATTAATCAATATTTTACTGCTGTCACTTCTGCTCACAGATGTCCTGTAAAAGAGAGTATAGGGAGCAATCCGAAGATAAGATACGGTGCATGAAGTAGTGCAACATGATTAATGAACCTTTTGTCCTGGTGAGGAGATAAAATATCCAGTGCCACTGCCCCATGCTAACAGCCTTTATATCACATTTTAAATATTTTTTCTTATTTCAGAGGTATTTCACTATCTGTCTTTGTTCAAGGGCAGATGAGAAAGGGATGATGCAAACGCTGAAATTTGAAATCTTCCACGGCTTAATTTTATTCCGAGATCACAGAGATCCTTTCTTTTGCTTCTTGTTTGTTTGTTCCTGTTTTCTCACCTTTGCCAACTCCAGAGCTGGAAGAAATCCACATCAATTACTGCCCCCCCTGCCTTCTCCCCCTCCCCAAAGCTCCCGCATCTCTGGCGATGGATGCATCTTATCTCCTGGCTGCCACCACTGGCAGGTCTGGAGGCTGTCCCCGAGGCCACAGGCAGCACCGCTCCATCGGGGGACCGGGAGGGAGAGGTGGACCCGTGCCAGGGATTTGTAACGCCACAAAGCCAATTTTGGCTGGAAAGCGGAGGGGAATGAGGCAGAGCACCCAGGGCATTTAAATGGGTGACGGGGTGGGGGAATGGGAGAAGATGCTGTAGATGGGCAGAGCTTTGGCGCAGGCACAGACGTGAGTTTGTGAAACCCCTGGGCTGGTGACTGAAAAAGGTTTTTTGCCTCCTTCTCCGGCTCAATGTTCTCTTCTCATTCATTCCTTTCAATTTTACCGCAGCTCATCCAAGGGAAACCCTTGCAAGTAACGGGAGACACGTCCGGCAGGCGCTGGGATTGCTCCTCTGCGGCAAGAAATCCCCGGGGGAGACAGCGGGTCCAGGGCTGGGAGGCTGAGGGCTCTGCTTACCACTTAGGGGAACCCCAAAGTCGCTGACTGTGGGAGCTGAGGACCGCGTGGGCTTCGCTGGGGGGTCCCTGCGGCCGAGGGTGCCCTGAAGCGAGCGCGGTGGCCAGGACAGATGGGATGGAGGTGTGCGATGGTCAGCGGGTGGCAGCACCTCCTGGCAGCAGCATCCCCACCTCCAGTGGCCCTACGACAGATGAAGCTTCCTGGGAGACACTTGCCCGTCTTTTAACGTGCAGAAGCTTGTATTTCTACAGAAATTTGGGTTACACGGATGCTGTCTGGACAGGCTGCCTGTGTTGCCTGAGCCACGCCGAGCAGCACTTGCCTGCCCAGGGGCTTGGGCCAACCTGATTTCCACTGCCAGTTGCAAAATTCTGGTGTAAGAAAAATCTGATGACACCAGCATTCTGTTCCTCCCATAAAGACTGGCTTGCACCGTGTCCAAAACTGAAATGAAATACAGTGCTGCAGTGGCACTGTTTGACCTTTCCCATTTTCTGGGTATTGAGTTTTATTTGAATTTCAACCTTTCCCCCGCCGTTTCTTGGCTCTCTTCTCCGCCAGCTGACAGATATTTGCTCGGCGTGGAAATCCACCCCACCTCAGGTGCTCGCTGCTGCCGTTGAACCGAACAGGAGCTGCCGCCTTCGCCTCGCGCCTGCTCCCGAGACCACGGCGGGTGAGGGTCTTGTGGAGGACAGCATCCCGCTCATCTGGAGGAGTTTTGGGTTCTGCAAACCTCCTCGCTATTGGTGTTTTCACGCAGAATTCGCACCAAATTCTTGTCGTGCAATTCGCGCAAATCTGTGGCGCTCTCCCTGCAAGATGAAGCCGTTCGCCTGTCAATCAGAGACAAAAATGTTGAATTTCCTGTGTCTGAAGCATTTTCTCCAAACTGTACTGCTATAGAGCAAGTGGTATCTTTTAAACATGTCCACCGATTCAGTTTTGGGAGATTTTACGAAGTCAAATCAGCCTCCAAGCACATAAGCGGTGAGCTTAGCTTCTCCTCTGTAAGGTTAAGACTGAAACTGGGACAATTTATGGCAACATTTCCTGCTGGGGAGAGAGGTGCTGCTTTTACACCCGTCCAAGACTTGATGAGGAACTCCTGGAGAGAGTCCAGAGGAGAGCAACAAGGATGATGGGGGGACTGGAGCATCTCCCCTAGGAGGAAAGGCTGAGGGAGCTGGGCTTGTTCAGCCTGGAGAAGAGAAGGCTGAGAGGGGATCTCATCAACACCTACAAATATCTCAAGGGTGGGGGTCACCAGGACGGAGCCAGACTCTTCCCAGTGGTGCCCAGCGCCAGGCCAAGGGGCAATGGGCACAAACTGAAGCAGAAGAGGTTCCAGCTGAATGTGAGGAAGAACTTGTTGACTTTGAGGGTGCCCAAGCCCTGGCCCAGGCTGCCCAGGGGGGCTGTGGAGTCTCCTTCTCTGGAGATCTTCAACCCCCGCCTGGACACTGTCCTGTGCCCCCTGCTCTGGGTGAGCCTGCTTGGGCAGGGGGGTGGCACTGGGGGAGCTCCCAAGGTCCCTTCCAACCCCGGCCATGCTGGGATTCTGTGACTTTGGGGGGTTTACTCCCAATTTATTCCATGCTGTGTGAGGTCAGAGTCAGGCCGCTAAAGGAAGATAAAGATCTGAAAAAATGTTTGCTACTTGCTTTGATGAATGGAACGTAATGGCCAAAAATAAATCCAAAGTGGAAAAAATAAGACTGTTTTTGGAGAGGTGGGAAGGACACAACCAAGACGAGGATGAAGCCATTGTCTGTCAGCAAAGGGAAGCAAGGGGCAGAGACAGGGATGTCTGTGGCAAAGAAATGGTGATTTGCCAGCTGAAAAGCAGGAATTTGTGGTTGCCCGTGGTTTGTGGAGCAGGTACATTCCCAGATCCCCAGGGTTTCTGGCTGAAAGTTGCCCATTGCTGATCTCTGCCAGGGGCTGACTTCTCCTACTAATCCCCAGTGTGCCGTGCCTGGGGGTTTGCCTGGCATGTGCGTAGCTGATTTTGGAACCAGCCACGCATCCATCATCTCACTTTAGGGTCACTACGATCAGCACCCTGCAGCCTCCTGGCCCCGGCTGCTCTCCTGTTACCGCTTTCCATCAAGTTGATGGCAAATCCTTATTCTGGGTGGCTAATTAAAGCGCACTGATTTATAGCCGGCGCAAACCTAGACGGGGAAAATATTCTTAGGCAGGGCTGGCCAGGCTGGCTGGGGTCTCCAACCCGTGGGTGACCTGATGTGCAGCTCGGGAACACGCAGCAGCTCCGGGTTCTCAACAGGGTTCCTACAGCCACAGCTCAGCTGCATCGCTGCCGTAGCATTCTGGGCCCCTAGAGCTGTCCCTGCGCGGTGTCCGTTCTCCCATGAAATAGAGATCTTTGTATTTAGTGATGGGTTTAGCACTCACCAAGTGTTGACCTGCTGCTTCTTGAGCGTTTTGGGAGAGCTGGGGTTGTCTTGCCAGTGCTGCTTTGATCACCTGGGGGGGGGTGGGTCCGTAACCTGTCCCTGCCTCCTTCTCCCCAAACCGTGGCTGTTAACAGTGCAAAAATACTGCCCACGTGGGCAAAAGTAGACTGGAGAAGGAAATCCTCTCCAATAGTTAAAGCGCTGGGTTGGATGTTAGTGCTGAAGTTTATCCTCGTAAAAGGCAAAAAATCTTTAAAAAACACCTGGAAAAGAAGTGCAGCATGGAAGAGCCCCCTCTCCACGGGAGAGGCGTGAGGGGTTTCTTAGGCTGGGATGGCGTTAAGCGTAATCCAGTAATTCACGTCGCCGTAAGTAGAAGGGGTGACCTCGTGTCCTGTACGAATGCAAACCCATCGTCTTTTTCACAAGAAAAATGGCTTGGGGCTCTTTTTGCCATCTCTGAGCGGAGAAAAGGAGGGCAAGACGCCGTGCAGATTCCCAGACCTGTCATTTTAAAGGGTCTAAAGGGTGAGGAACGTGGATTCTGCCGACCTGCAGGAATTCGTGCTCCCACATCCCCTGAGGGGGTTTGAAAATCTGCTCTCCACGCCGACTGAGCCTGAAATGGTTGGGAAATTCAATTAATACTTGCACAGAGAGATGTTCCTAAGTATTTACACAGCACACCTATCTCGGTGGTATGTAAACACTCCGCAGGGTTTAGCCAGCGTGATTACAGCTGACCTGCCAAGGGCAGTCATTGCCTTCACTCTTCTCCTATAGATTGAGTCCAGGCTATTGAATCTGAGCCCATTTTCTGCGAGATCTCATTTGAAATTCAGAGTACAACCCTGTTCTGCATGGCCAGATAGGTGTGGGACAAAATTTCAGCGGTAGAGCCTGTAGAAATGTGACCCCCCCAAAAAATACTTTTTTTTTTAAATATATGTTTTTAAATTTACCGTTGGGCAGTGTTTTGTGCTGAGAATTAATTTTTATTATAGCTGATTTATAACCCCATGAAAATGGGCTTCGGTCTCAGAAAAAAATGCATACACTGCAAATACCAGAGGTGTGCTATCCAGTTTCCATACAGCCCTCCAGCATTCATATACAGCATATTTGTAGGGGTGTCGCAGCTGGCTTTCTCTTGGCCATATTTTGCTGGGGAACTAGGAATCTTGGCAATTCTGAATTTTGTTGCTCTTCCAAAAGCAGAGTCGACACCGTTACCGCGTGGTGAAAGGTTTCTCCGTAGGAACTACATCTCATAAGTCAGTCTGCAAATGCAAGGCCGGAGAAGAGCTGTGGTTCTCTGCCTTCCAGCAGTGGCATCTCCCTGGGTGATGGCTCAGGGTCCTGCTTCTGCATTTTCTGCACGTCCACAAAATCGTTGAGGTTGGCACAGCGTGCGAGGTCGAGGAAGAGCACGGTCTAACGGAGGCAGGCAGGAGAGCGGGCTGGTCGCGTGGTTGCAGGGAAGCTTTGCAAGGAGACTCCTTGCAAGGGAATTAAGTCTTAAAGCCAAACTGAGCCACCTCTCAGAGTCTGGCAGATGCATAAATACATCCTTAAATATCAGTAGATGGACTGGCTCACCTCTGGGTCCCAGGAAAGTGCATTTGCATAGTGATGGACCCAGCTATAGCAGCCACGTGTCTTTTAAGCAAGGCTCTAATTCCTGTAAGGTGTCCTGGCACTGATGCGATTCAGTGACTTGAATAAACGTAGTGACTTGGGAGCAGTGAGAGCAGGTCCTCGGTGGCAGCAGGGCAGGAATCATAGAATGTTTTGGGTTGGAAGGGACCCCTAGAGGTCATCGAGTCCAACCCCCCTGCAGTAAGCAGGGACACTGCTAACTAGATCAGGTTGCTCAGAGCCCCATCCAACCTGGCCTGGAATGTTTCCAGGGATGGGGCCTCCACCTCCTCTCTGGGCAACCCCTTCCAGTGTTTTACCACCCTCATTGTAAAGAATTTCTTCCTTATATCTAGCCTAAACCTACCCTGTTTTAGTTTAAAACCATTACCCCTTGTCCTGACACAGCTGGCCCTACTAAAAAGGAGCAGGGGGTTCCCCAAACTCCGTAGCTGCCTCCACCCTGCAGTTCTTCCATGAGGTCTCAGGAGATGGCTGTCCAGGCACCTCCTGGATTTCAGTTTACTAGGGAGTAAAGAGAGGCTTTGAGAAGCCACAGCAAAGGCTGTGGTTGGGACAAGGTGCGTTTGATAACTCCCATCCTGAGCTTCAGCGCTGCAACGTCCTCAGTTACCAGCGCTCACCTCCCCGGGACATCGAACGCAGGCAGCCGAGAAGATGAAGAAGCATGGGTGGAAGAGGGTAGAGGAGAATCGTGCCTATTCCCCACGCAGTAGTTTGGCAGAGAAATAGAAATCATAGAATGTTTTGGGTTGGAAGGGACCCCTAGAGGTCAACACGCTCCCGGTGTTGCTGGCCCTTGCTTTTCACAAGTTGTGACCTGGCCTTACAAAGCTGGTTTCACGCCTGTGAGGTCTCGTACATCTAATAAACTTGGGGTCCCTTTCCCCTACCTCCTCCTGTTTGTTTGGGTTTTTAATTTAAGAAGCACTTTGCTGTCATTTTGAAGTTCTCTCTGCAACCCTAAACATTAAAAACTTAAGTCCTGGTTTTTAAGCAGTAATTACTAGAAGTTAATTATTGTGTATTCCCCTGATGCAAAGCACTTGGACTTGGGGAGAAGCGCCGATAGCACGGGATACGCAGTAAGGGAGCGAGAGCTGCCAGCGCTGCCTTTCTATACGTTCCGGTATCTGAGCGTTCCTCTCCCTTTTCCAGCAGAAACTTAACCTTCAGCTTCTCAGCTCTGTAGATGTTTTGGTTGCTGAGACACTGCCACATTCTTGAAAGTCTCTGCTCTCCTTCCCTGCCTCCATCCCCCAAATCAGCCTCCGGTTTGGTTATCGCAGGTGGTGGTGGTGAAGGTGGGATTAGGATCAGATTTTTCTTTCTCTTTTGGGCAACTTCTTGCACTGTCCCAAGGCACTGACGCTTGCTATAATTCTGGCTGGAGTCAAAGGTGCTGGCTCTGTCTCGCCTTCCTGTAGGCTGTAGTGAGGTGGGGGTCGGCCTCTTCTCCCTGGTAACAGATGATGGGACGAGGGGGAATGGTCTGAAGTTGCGCCAGGGCAGGTTTAGGTTGGACATTGGGAAAAACTTCTTCACCGAAAGGGTTGTCAGGCTCTGGAATGGGCTGCCCAGGGAGGTGGTTGAGTCCCCATCCCTGGAGGGATTTAAAAGAAGGATGGATGAGGTGCTGAGGGCCAGGGTTTAGTGGTGGGGTGGCAGGGTTAGGTTGAAGGTTGGACTTGATGATCTTAAAGGGCTTTTCCAACCAAAGCGATTCTAGGATTCCTTTAGCCTGCAGCTGAAAAGCCAAGCGTAGCTCGGTACTCCTTGCATCCTGGTCTGGTGTTGGGGTCAGCATCTGAACGCAGGCGCTCCCATGGCGTGCTCTGGAAGGGCCATCGTGGCTTTTAGCAGCGTGATGCGATGAGGACACCCAACCCCTCCTAGCCAGGCTTTTGCAGAAGCATTTGGAAGAGCCCCTTGCACCTTGCCGGCGTGGCGTGCGAGGGGCTCCGGGAGCTGCTCTGATGTTGCTTCGCCTCCCAGAGCAAAGCAGATACGACGGGGGAGGGAATCATCCGGATCAAGGATGGACGGGGAGCAGTGCTGAAGAACGAGTCCTGAGAGGACTCGTAGGGGTCGGTGCCCATAGGCACGGGAGCAGCCAGGCTCGGTGGTGCGCAGCAGGGGGTACCAGCCCTCGCTTGGGTGCTGCCCTTGCCTTCCCCCCCTGGAGCTCCCCAGGTGGGACAATCAGTGGCTGTGGGCAGCTGAAAGAGATGAACGAGATGAACAGGGTGGGGTGGGCCAGCCCAGCTTCCCCACCTGGCAGCAGGCTTGAAATTACCCATAAGGGCGAGTTCTCCTCTCATTTTTTTTAGGGAATATGTTGCTTGGGTTTATGTAGGTAGGAGCTGGGGTTTTATTTCTCATTTAATAACTTGCTAGGGACAGTAAAGAAGTTGGAGGGCAGTTGGTGAACCTTCCCTCCCTGGGGGACTGCACAGGTCTTCCTGATCTCCTGGATTTTGGGTGGCAAGGTTGCTACACTTGGGCTGATGCTGACCTGAGAAATTTTTCTGCCTCTTCTGAGACCTGGCTGGAGCCCTGGACATTTTCCAGTGTTGTCCTTTCCTTCCCTAGCAGTGGCCTTGGAGCTCGGCAGGTTGGTGAGGTGCCTCTCTCCTCTGTGTCCCTGAATTGCCTTTATTTGATTTTAATGGTTTGTGATTTACTGGGGTGTGTGGGTGGGAGGCTGAGCTGTGGTTTGGTTTAGCTCCCTCCTGGTTCAGTTATGCTACTGTGCTGCCTGCTCCGAGTTAGGAGAGATTAGAGCCGTCTCGGATGCAAAGCTCGTCCCGTTCCTTTCCCCTCTTGTTTTGAGCGATATTTGGTGCCAGCCGCTCAGCCCCGGGGCTGTGAAGGCTCAGAATATAGAAACTGTTCCGGTTTCAGAGGGATATTTCCTAGTAGCAAAATAGCTCAGTTTTCCACTCCACTCCTCCCAAAGCCTCCTCCTTCTTGGTCCTGTGCTCCTCGGTGGCATTAAAAGGTACGTCTGTGTGTGGTTTCTTGCAAGCTCCTTTTTTTATAGCTTTGAAATGTTGGTAGGTGGCTGGACCAAGTGTTTTGTTTTCCTTGTGCTAGGCATTGCTCTTATCTCCTGTTCCTCTCCTTGTGAACCTGTAAGCTTAACTGAGCTCCTCCGCAATCTTAAATAATTACGCGATGTCTCTGCTATGCACCGTGTTACCTTCTGCTTCTCCACCCTCACTCAAAGAGCGTCAACTTTCTTCTGCTAAAAAACCTTTTTTGTGTGTTGCCATGAGACAGCAAGCACGAACCCTTGCTGCTCTTTGGGAAAAGGAGGAGTTTTGTTTGACGCCTTCCCTCCGCGCCCCTGTCTCTTCTGTGGGGAGCTGGGGTGACCCCGTCCCAGGCTCTGCCGCTGCGACCTGCTCTGCATCAGCTTGCTCTGTTCCTCGGTCTCCACATCTGGAAAATGGGAACAAAAAGGCTTTTTGTTCTGTCTCCAGTAAACTCATTGTGAAACGTGGATGAAAAGCAGCTGGGTCTGCTCCAAAATCTTCGGAAGCTGTCTGAACGACTTCCACGGATTTAATGGTCTTTGGAGTAGATGCTGTGATGTTTGCCTCGCTTTTGTTTAAAAGTGTCTCTTGCCCTCCCTACCCAGCTGAGTGTCTTCTCATTGCAGCTGCAACCACTTGAGAGCATCACCCCCAAACCCCTCCTGGACCGTTGAGTAATGAACTCCCTCGGGCTGTGTGCTGCGCAGGTGCCTTCACCTTTTTGGTCTAATTAAAGAAAAAAAAATTGCCATATGCCTGTTCAGATGGGATTATTACCAGAATGTCCTGAGTCTTGACTTTCTGTTCCAAAGTGAATCTTTCCAATGCTTCCTAAGGGCCAGGGTTTAGTGGTGGGATGGCAGGGTTAGGGTAACGGTTGGGCTTGGTGAGCTTAAAGGGCTTTTACAGCCTAAAGGATTCCATGATTCCACTAAAAAAAAAAAAAAGGGAAAAAGGGGGACACCAAACCCATGCTTGTCTATGAGTTTATATGCATCTCCATTTAATCCTTGGGCCCTCCCAAGTAAAATTTGCCCTGCCTGACTGGAAGCAGAATATTGGATACCTGGAAATCTTTAAATTTGCTTTAAGTGTCCGTAGGGCCTAAATGTTTCTAGGATTAGACAGCAGCTGAGCTGTGATTTTTTTTTATTTTTTTTTTTTTTTTGAAAGCCTCTCTGCAGATTTAGTTGTAGGGCCTGCCTTCACCTGTTAGGTATTTGAGGAGCTTTGAAAGCATGATTTAGGGTTCTCGGCATTTACGGTTGCACTCTTGAACTTCTGCAGCAAGTGCTTATGTCTGTACTTGGGTCTATTTTTCTAGAAAAAAAAGCTGTTTCCTCAGGCATCGCTTTCCATTACGCACCAAACACCTGCACAAGCTGTTTCTTGTTCCTCCAGGGGTTGCTTCCGAGAGTAGGATGGAGGCGGGCACGGCTTTGGGGGCCATCAGCAGTTGGGTGGCACCAACACTGCAGAAATCCGTAACGGGGAGCTGCTGCTTTCCCGGGGAGCCATGGAAAGGGGAAGCCCAGGGGCACGTCCGAGCGCTCTGCGGTACGGCTGTCCTCTGAAAATGCTTCTTGAAGACAGGAAAGACCGGCTTGGTTTTGTTTGGTTGGGCTTTTTTTTTTGTTGTGTTTTTAACTGGAAAAATCTTGCTGAACATCTCCTATTTTATCTACAGGGTGTGTGTTTCCTTCACAACTGTACTGGCTGAAAATAAAATCATCGTTCGGGGGGGAAGAAAAATCACATCTTTGATCAAGGACGTTGCTCCCAGCGCTGGGAAGCGGACAGGCTTGGCCTAGTGAGTGTGGCTGGATGCAGAAGCATCCTGGGCACCAATGCTGTCCCTGAGGGAAGGGCTCATAGGAATGTCCCTAGTGCCAATTTTATTGCTTGATCCGGCGTGGTGGAGCGAGACGTTACTGTAGTCCAGGCTTAGTGTTATCCTGGTCTGTGAAGTGGGTGTGGTGGTACGCATACATCATGTGTTGGTACCTGAGAAGTTCACTTATTAATGCTTGGAGATCTTTGAGTGAAAAACAGAAGTGTGGTATTAACAGCAGGGGGAGAAAATAGGATGGATCAGGGGACTGGGCTGTAGCATCTGATCCTGTGTGGTGCAAAGTCCTGGCAGCCTCTAAAAATGGCTGTTGGGATCCATTTCTCCATGCTGAGGTCAAATTGCCTGTAGGGTGTGCAGGAACATTGACCAAAAAGTCCAGGCTGTGTGTTTGGGGCAGATGGGAGAGTGTGGGTGCTCACCACATCTTGTACTCATGGGGAAGGAGGCGGGGGGGCTTAGTCTGAGCTTGGTTTAAGCTTGGTTTGAGCTATTGGGATGGAGGAAATGCAGGGTCTGCTGCTGGATTTGATTGCAGCAGAGCCCTAGTAAATTAGCATCCCATTTTACATAAATAGAGGAATGCAATCTCGACGGGAGATGGAGGTATCGGTATATCTCTTTAATGGGCTTGCTCCGAGAAACACTAGGATTCTGTTGAAATGTGACTTTAATAGTTGCCCCATTTTCCCTGACTCTCCCTGCAAAGCCTTTTCAGCTGCGAAGGATGCGGTGGATAGTTTGAATACTGATTATTTTTATTTTTTTTGTGGGCAGCCTAGCTAAAATATAATGATCCTGTTCATCATTCAGTAAAAGCCTGTCTCTGAGAGAAGTCCTTTTAGGAAAGGAGAGGGTTGGGTTTTTTTTCCTTCTGTTTGTTAGAGAGAGCAAAAATGAAATGCAACATTTGATACCGTAAGCAGTGCTCTATTCGCCCGTCTGCTGCCATGCTGACAAAAAAGAAAAGGACAAGGGAAGACTTGATGCTTCCTCTAATGCCAAGAACTACAAAGAAGGTCATTTTAAGTTTTACTGGCTTGTTAATTCAAGCTGTTAACTTAAAGTGCATCTTTCCCATGCAATGGCGCAGCCTAAAAATGTTCTTTATTTGGGTTTGGAGATAAATAAATAGCTCATCCAGTGAGATTGCAGGCTCTGGGGGAGATAGCGGGTCAGCAGAATGAAGGCGATAGATGTGATAAAACCAGCAACACGGACGTAAAACTGATGCAAATGGAAAAACTGAGCCCTTTGCTCAACACAGGATGGGAAGTTGGGTGCAACCGCTTGGTCGTTGCTTTTGGAGGTGGCTGGGGGTGTTACCCCACAAGGCCTCTTTTCTGGTTCATGCAGAAGGTGGCAGATCCCAAGCGGTTGTGACTCTGCACGAGGTAGCGCCTGTATCCTTCACAGGAACTAATGCGACCAATTTTATTATAAAATCTTGTTATTTTGTTTTCTTAAATGGCTGTGATCAGAAATGCCTAACTGAGCTGATGCTGTTTGCGATTCTTTCCGTCTTTCTCTCCGGTGAGCATTCCCACCTCGGCGCTGTGCGGATCAGCCACGTGCCGGGAATGTTTCTTTCTGAAACAGGAGCTGGGGTTCAGCAGAGCCCCACTGGCTCCCGCCTGTTTGGTCCAGGCGTTGGCATGCGCTGAAGGAAACGGATTTTTAGCTGCTTCTTGGCACGTGACAAAGCCAGCGTTGACCAAGGAAATCCCCTGGAAGTTGTTGGCTTTGCCTAAGCAGAATCAAAATGCAGATGTGAAGGGCACGTGCCACCAGGCAGCGTGGGGAGATGGCCCCGTCCAGGCCTGGGAAGGCAGAATTGGGGCCCAAATCTGCACACCCAGCTGCTGAGAGATTGCTGAAATTGGGTAATGATGTCGGTTCCCTCCCCCCCCATTTTCTTGCCTTTCTCTGACCCAGGTCTGTGCTATGGTAGGAGCAGGAGCTCAGCTGGGGTCAAGACCTGCATCTTGGGGCTGGATTTGAGGGAGAGGGAAGAGGGTGGAAAGCTCAGATGGGACGGAGCGGATCCTGATTCTGTAAGGTGAGGCTGTGGGGAGAGGGGCAAGGTTAGCCTTCAACTTTTTTTTTTCTCTTTATAGAGGCCAAAAAAACCCCCCATGGGAGTCATCTTTATAGTAAGAGCTCTTTATGTCCTTGTTGGAAGAAGGTAACTCATCCTTGTGGCTGGATGGCCAAGGAGAAACAGCATTCCTGGCTCTGGGCTCCCTTGCGGTGGCTTCCACGTGCCAGGGACTCCCCTCGCCGCCCTGTCCGGCGGCGTCACCTGCGCCTTGGCAGCGGGAGCTGACGAGAGAGTGAGAGTTATAAAGGACCAGAAAACAAAAGTCTACTTTGTACAAACATAGAGGTTTAAAATGTGGTTTAGTTCCACGAAAGAATGAAAACAAGACCTTTTAGATCGAGGATTTTCTCATTATTTTCTTTCTGCTGGATGGAATGGAGACAAAACATTTGGTTTTGGATAGAAAAGGCTCCCCCTCCCACCAGTTTGCCTCTCTCCATCTCTCTGGAGGCAGCAAATGGCTCACGCTGGACCTCAGATTCTTTTCCACCAAATATTGCCGGAACTAGTACGCATCTCTGTGGACTGTTTGGGCAGAAAACGTAAAGTTCTTTCCATGCAGCCAAGAGGAACCATGTCCTGAGTCCTGGCCCCAAAGAACTGGGATGAGAAACTTCATTTCCAGCCAGCAAAGATGCTGCTGCTTAAATCCCGTCCCACCAAAAACCTCCTGGGGCTGGCTCCCGCTTTAGGTAGTTACGGTGCAAACTTTGGGTGCCAGCACCTTACGGCAGAGATGGGGGTCCCGGTTCGGTGGCTGCGCTCCTGGGTCTGCAGGATCCCACCTACCGTGGGACCTCGAGGTTGTCATCACCTGCGAGGAGAGGACACCTCTCCTGTTGGGAGAGCTGTGTCAGAGCTGCCGATACCAATGCATAGCGTAACTTTTTTTTTTTTCCTTTTCTTTGAATAAGGGCAAAGCCAGCCTTGGTTTTTTTTCCAGCCAGCTTAAAAGCACTTTTTGAGTGTAACTTTTGGCTCTTTGAGCCTTTGAGAGAGTATTGAGTTGCAAAAGGTGGTGGCTGCCAGTTCCTATATAAAAACACTGCATTAGTCAAAAACCCCTTTGGAAGCGCCCCTGATTAATATATCAGCTCCTAGGAGAGCGCGCTGACCTAGATTTAGCTTTAGCTGTTTAGGTGGAGGCTCGACTACAATGTGGCTTTTATCTGTTCGCGGAATGGATTTGGAGGATGTGGAGTCTACCGAGAGCTTTTATTTCCTTTTAAAACCATTGTGCTCAAACATGCTACCATATGTTGGTTTTGTTTTGGTTTTTTTTTTTTTTTCTTTTTTAATCTTGCTCGTGGATCGTTTCAGGGGTTTAGGAGGTCGGTGGTGTTAAGAAGCTTATCAGCTGCATAAGAATGGTTGGGGAATCCATTAATTTGCACGTGTTTCACGGCATAACTTGATTATCAGACACCTGAAAGACACTGGAGGTAGGGGCTGTAGCAGATATTTGCTGGCACGAGCAGTTTTTCTCTGGTCTCTTTGAAGTTTGGATGTGTTAAAAGTATGATCATAACGCTCCCAGGCAGGCATTTCTTATCTGCCTTATTTTTGCCAGGGGAATGTAATGCAATGTGAAAGGCGTTTATATGGAATTTCTGGAATAGCATTTTACAGGGTGGGAAAAGCAGGATGTCTGTGAAAGAGTCCAGCCTGTGAACTGGCAGCAAGGAGAGGAGCTGAGACGCGGGGCTGCTTTGCAGTTGCAACTCCGGTGCCGCAGAATCTCATGGCGCTTTCGGAGCGTTGGAGGGGTTGGCTTCCCAACGCTGCTGGTCTCCCCATCCTTAAATGGAGATTAGAAATCAGGCAAGTTATTGTGATCTTGTGGATTTGAACCATCCCAGGGTCAAGAGGGGTATCCTTGGCCGCTGAACACAGGAGGGTTTCCTTAGCTTGACTCCCATAACCTCTGTGGCTGCCATCTCGCCTTCCCAAAAGGGGTCTCCTCCATGTCCGCATCCTGAGACGGCACCGGAACCTGGGGAATGGAGCTGAAAGGAATGTGCTGCTTGTTGGGCTCGGCCCCAGTTCAGGTGTTGGTCTGTGTGTGTGCGCCGATGATGGCACCGCGCCGATGATGGCACCACACCTTGTCGCTGCTGGCCGAGTGACGCCGAGGAGGAGGAGGAAACGGTTAGAGGATTGGTTTGGTGTTTCTTGCTGTAGTTCGATTAAAAGATTCCACTACCCGCCTTTGATCTACCATGTGTACGCCCTCTGCCATTGAGCCAGCGTATAAATTCTTTCTTTGAATACCAATATTTACAATGAAGCCTTACTCATTTGGGTAAAGGACAGTCCAAGCACATTTCTGAAGTCTTGACTTCATTAGCACGGTCCTGCAGTTCATCAAACCCCATAAATATTTATCTTTTCAGCATTCTTTGTATGATTTCAAAACACTGGCCGTATTTTAATGGGACGCTTCATGTTGTTTATTGTGCAATAGCTTTGCCATAGATACGCTGACAAAGAAATCTCTGATGGCCATAATGAATGGGGAGGCCTGTTCGCTTCCAGGCATGTTCATGGACTGGGTAAAAGCTGCCTTTGCATCAGCACTCCCCGAGTGGGTGGGGAGCCCAGGCCAGTTGGGGATTCCCCCACGAACGTTATGAGTCAAAAGCATTTGCAGCTCTGCCAACCCTGCACACTTAGAAACCCTGAGTCTGTTGCTCCGAATCATGAGATTTATAATAAATAAATACATGTAGGGGTATTCCAGCTTGCTTTCTGACAGCCGTGGTTCCGAGTAAAATCGATGCCCGTGTTCTGGTTTTCTCTGCAGCTGCAGTGGCTTGGGACTTATTATTTAATTTTAATGGCAGAGCGGAAATTTTTGCTGATGTGCAAGGCTTTGGGTGTTGAGATGCATCGAGTGTTTGGAGACCTGTGGGTAAAACAGCACGAGCTGGCAGCGTGGGCTTTGGGGAGCAGCAATGGGATAAGCACACCTTGTCCTGGTGCAGAGCAGCTCTTCTCCTGGGGCTGGAGGCTGCCTCTTGTGTCTGCTCGCTTTAGAGGCAAGAAAAGCCAGGTCTTGTCTCAAAGGGTTAGGAGCTTGCGTGGCTTTTAGTGGCATTTGGATTTTGAACCTTGTTAACCTCTAATGTTAAGCCAGTTACGCTGATGGAGGACGCTGGTAATGGAAATCACAGCCCTGGCCCTGAAGCTTTAGGTTTAAGTATTTTGTGGGGGTTTTCTAAATGCTGAGATGATTAAAACAAACTTTTTTTTTTTAAAAAAGTAGTCTTTCATGAAGGTTTTTGCAAATCTGTATGGAGCAGATGGGATGCATGGTCATCGCTAATGTTTGTGTTACTGAGAAATTGCCTGATAGGCTTCAAACTGACACGAAGGAACCAGCCGCTGAAGAAGCCTCTTTATGAACCTTTTGCATTGCAAGATTTCTTTTTAAAGACTATTTTGGATGTTTCTTCCAAGCATTTTATGTTTAGGACAAAATATCTTTGGAGGGTAGAAGGTGGCTGAATAACAAATATTATTGTAAGTTCTCTTACAGGACAGAAAAAGGTTCACGGTGTAAAGAAAACCCAAACTCAAGGTGTCTACTTGTAAATGACTAAGCGTGCTTAATAAGTGGTGAAAGTTTTATTGAGTTGTGTGATCTTTATTTTGTTCAATTATGGAAGATCTTTAAATTCTAAAAAAGTATTAATGACTCTTTCCTCTCTCTTTCTGGGCAGGATTATTGATTCAACACGCTGATCCTCTCCTGTGTGAATTCATCTCCCGAACATCTGCACCAGGTACTTCTTTTCTTTCACTGCATGTTTCTGCTGTCTGTGCTATCTTTCCATTTAAAGCTGCTTCAGAGAGGTCTTTATGCTCCAGTAGATACTGTGTTTGGATTTTAATCTGCGTTTTAGGAGACTGGGCTCCATATTTTGCCCTCCTCCTGCTGGCGTCCCAAATTTTTTTTTTAATTGCAAGAAGATGGATTGCTCGTGGAAACTGGGGGGGGTGATGGGGCTCTTGGAAACAGGGACTGGATATTGTTGGTGTTCAGAGGGAATCGAATGGTACGTGGAGGCCTTGCAAAAACCAGAATGTTTCTTTCCAGTTGCTTAAGGAGCACGCGATTAGGGCTAGATAAGGACCTCGGTGTCCGGGCTGGTTTCGGTTGCGCTCTCACAACTGTGAGTACTCCGCCTGTGAAAGGGGATCGACTTCCCAGCTGGTTCTTATCACAGATGGAGCATGTCAAGAGGAAAAGCCCCATGTGTGACCTGAGACATCCCGCATTTCTGAAGCGTCTGAAATACTTGAATATTTTTGTCAAACTGATCCCCAGCCTCTTTTCATTGCGTTGAAGTTACGGCATGCTCTGATGACCGCAGAGCCCAAGGCAATGCTGAGTTCTGGCCATTAACGTGTGTGAAGTGCTTCACCCATTTACGTGATAGCTTTCATATGTTTTCTTATTGGTATTTACTACTATACATTACCTCTATTTCCGCTTGGAAATGAGCGTCCGGCTGCAAAAGTAGAGAGGGGAGAAGAAAGTGAGTCAAATCTGCCCTCTCGCCCCGCACGGGGAAAATGATGTAGTGCCTAGGCACGGAGCCATTCCCCGTCACACGGCCGGGATCATCCTCCGTGAATATTTTTTCCATCTAGAATTCGCTGATCTGCTGTGGTATTCTTTGACCACACTTCTTTTGTTTATTCCCCAACCACTTCGGATGAGCAAAAAAATTGCATTGGCAAGAACATTTGTGGGAAAGCAACATCGCGTTGCATACTTGTGCGAATAAATATTCACAAGAGAATCCACGTCGAAAGCGCTCGCACGGCCACTTGCGAATTCTCTTCCGATTAGTCACCAAAGAGACTTGTTGAATGTTTATAGCTGTTTGGTGGGCAACTGGGAAGACTTGTCATTTGTCTAAGCCTTTGATCGCCGAGTCTGGGATGGGAATGAAAGCATCTAGGCTGGGTTGATTGAGTGGCACCGGTAGCCCAGGCTCGTAGCGACTCGTTTCTGTCTGTAGCAACTCCAGGTTGCCTGGTCAGGCTATTCATGAGAGCTAAAGGCTGGAGGAATTTGGGGAAGAGTCGCAGTCTGTTTATAGATTGTTAGGACTTAAACCAAGAGCTGGATTTGCCGGATAAATGGACCGAGCGTTATTTGACCAACGTTAGGGAAACGCGAAGGCTGTATTTACCTTTCAGTTTTGAACGTTCTTGAAGCAATTACCAGTTAATGCCTGTGCTTCTGGAGAGCTGTTACTGAATGATGATGATCTCCTGGGAGTCCCAAATTCTCTGCTCCGAGTGCTTTGCACCCATGGATACTTTTATCTGGTTTTCTGCTTCTCTCCTTGCAAAGCACTGGGAAAAGCAGCTGTTGCCTTTGATACTTGGATAGATTGGGCTCCACAACTGAATAAACTATCACTACTTGATTGCTTGTGCTGTTTCCCTGGGAGTTTTCCCATAGTGGAGACTAAAGCACTAATAAACTGTTCCAGTTGTGGTTCTGTAGGCAAACATGGGGTTTGGGGGACGCTTTAAACGGAGGTCAACTGTCGAACAAAAGTTGCCTTTTCCTTTAAGGATTTGGTTGACAAAGGTAGCTGAAATAAAGTTGGATGGTTGTTTTTTTTTTTTCTCAGATACACATCCAACCCTTCAAAAGCAATTAGTATTTTACCACATAATGCGCACACACCAAATGGATTAAGAATTGGCTGATACATCTGAAAAAACAGTCAGCATCGGGGAGCCCTCGTGAAATAAGAGAGGTTGCGAGCTGGGCTTTGTGGAGCTCGGTGCGCTCTTATTCCGTCGGCTCATCAGCGACCTAAAGTCCTGGTAAAATTACTGCTGATGAAGCTTTTGCGCCGCTCGCGCTTTGGCTGGGAAGCGCGCGGCGGTGACTAAAGCAGCGATGTCGTGCGGTCTGGAAAGCTTGGTAAGCTCAGCTCATGGAAATAAAACCGGCTTTGATGCAGACATGGCTCCGCAGCTGGGAAGGAGGCAGGCAAGCAAGCCGTGCCGACGGCGCTGCCGCCTGTGCTGCAGAAATAAATGCCTTTGTGAAGGGCAGAATGAGCTCCCAGTGTGCCAGGCTGGCAAAAAAAAAAAAAAAAAAAAATGAAGGCCAGTGTGGTGCTGGGATGTGCATGCAGGAGAGCCGTGTGTTACCCCACCAAACCGTGTGGGTTTGGGTGTTTTTTGGTTTCTTTTTCCTCTCTTCAAAAGGATGCCAACAAATAGAAGTCAATGTGGAAAAGGGCTAGAAAACTGATTTGAAAGCTGGGGGAAGCAAGATATTTAAAAGCTCTTAATCTACTGAACTTTTATATATATATAGAAAGGGACTTGATATTTGTGCACTGGGATCATTTTGAGAGAGACTTTGGAAACAAAAGGAGAAGATATAGTGCGAATCCTAGCTGGAAGCTAAAACCCAACCCATTCGCTCTTGGATACAAAGCACGTATTTCTGAGTGTGAATGCCACAGAGGATTTGCTGTCTCCTGGTGCTTGTCAAATCAAGCCTGTGTGCATGCGAGGGGTGCTCTTGCCAGGACCCAAATGAAGCTTTAATTGTAGGGCTTTAGCTCTTGGGCTTTGTACAGCCGGGTGAGTGGGTGAAATGTAATGGTTGGGGTGATGCAGGAGGTCAGAACAGATGATATCATGGTCCCTTCAGGACTCAGCGCCTTATGAATAAATGCATTTGAAAATCCTGTTGTATTCCAGTGGAAAGGACTGGTGTTCCTTGAGATTAAATGGAGAGATTGAGGCTTGCAACCGTGTTGATGTCCTTGGTGGCTGGAACAAGCAGCGTGGGCTCAGCCCACCTCATCTCCTTGGTACGCTCATCAGAGGAGCTGAAGCACTTGGGGTAATGCTCATTACCAGCTCTATAGCCTTGGAGTTTTGTCTCATTGGTGATCACAGAAAATAATATTTAGATGAAAGACGGGTCAAGTAAAACGGTTGTTAGGTGTCTTTAGGTGTCTTTACAGAATGAATTTTTGAAATCAAGGGCAGTTTTATGCCTTGCTCCAGGAGCTCTGAAGCCCAGGCAAATGGGTTTTGTCAAGGTAAGGGAAACTCGGGGCATGTTTTTCCTTAATTCTGTTTCTGTCTGATTTTTAAGGCATCTCTTTAGGTACTGTTCCATTTGTCATGTTACCAATCTTCCTTCAGAAGAGAGAGTTCTGACAAGGCAGAGAGCGATAACAAATCCCCCACCCACCAACCCCATTAAGTCACTTACCAAAACAAACGCTTCATTTTGGGAAAGCAAATGTTTTAGGCTTTGTGTAGCAAACTCAGGAAAAAATATTTTCAGGTTAGATACGTGACTCATGATGATTTCTTGTTCTGATCCTGTGCTATGCTACGTTGTGATGAAGCTGAGGGACTGATCCTGGCAATGCTCTGCTCCCGGGGTTCCCTGAAAAGAGCAGAGCATTTTTGCAGGCTGCAACGTGCCCATCTCTGCCTTTCAGTCAAATTCCATTTCGCTTCTATTATCGTAGACTTGAGTAAGCAAGTTTAATTATCTCTATTGTGTTAAATGGTTTCCAGACCAGAGGTAAGTGCCTCTAAGCGCTAGGTAAAATAATGTTATCCATCTGCATCCCTTTGGAATATGGACGAAGGATGCCGTGTATTTGTTGCTGCGATGGTATTACCTCTGTAGCTCATGTGGCCTGGAGGCAGCGGGCTCCGAGTCCGAGGCTTGTGATTAGGGGGTTTGGTGATGTGTTCGATCTCTTGTTGTTGTTGTCTGGCTGCAGCTGGAGAGGAAATACCTTCGTGTTGTCAGCTGAAATGTAAACACAACGTCCATCATCGATCAGGAGTCATTGAGGTTCATCTGCTCTTGGGTTCTCTCATAACCACGGGAGAAGCAGATTAACGTGAAAAATCCTGGTGCGTGCATGTGGTTTTGTGCATTTAAAGCTAACCAGATGTTTGAAACGTCTTTCTGAAATACAGATGATGATATAATGACTCCTTAGTAATAGAGAGCATTGGCAAGGGAGACATGAATATCCCCTCGGTGTGGCATGAGGAGATGAACTCCTGATTTGTAGGCTTGGATGAGTTCAGGAAGTTCACAGGCTACCTAAGGACAAAAGGTTTTTGTTCCAGGCGTGCGCTCTGTCCCGGGTAACACGCGACACTGCTGAACTGAGAACATCTTTAGGTTATTTCATTTAGGAAAAGGCTCCGTTTGATGATCCACTTGGCACTTGCCGGATGCCTCTAATCCAGAGGCTTTCTACAGCGTGCGTTCCACCGTGAGATCCCTTTGGTGGCACGTGGGTCATTGGGCTGTGCCGAGCTGGCTGTGGTCACCAGGGTGGCAGGGGCAGGCTGTGCCCCCCGCCACGGCTGGGCGGCCATGGGGTTGGGGTGCCCGATGCCAACCATGCCACCCTTCATCTGATGTGGCACTCGCTTGATCCTCTAGCACAGAAAGAAGAAAAAGCACATGAAAACCAGACAGGATGACTAGACTGGTATGTTCTTTGGCCACTTACCTAAAGATTTTGGAAGCTAAAAGGGGAATGGGAGGGAAATAAAATGCTCTGGGGTGCAGGTAATCTGATATGGAGGCATTGGTCCCGGTTCCTCGGTAGGAACATTATTGTCTTCAGAGAAGCTGTGCGTACGTTTTCTTTTTATACCAAATGAACTGATAGCAATCTCCTGCCTCGCTTATGTTTCAAGGCCGTGGTCTGCCTCTGTCTTCCCCCCCCGCTGCAGAAATTCACGGCGGCGTGGGGAATGTGGCATCTGTCAACGCGTGCTGCAAGAGAAATACAGAAGCCTAAAGCTGGGACTTGACAGGGGGTGGATGACTGTTTTAAATAATAAAATACCCTTTCCTGTTAATTTTGTTGAGGGGTGGGTGACAGGGGAAGGGGGGGAAGCTATAATGAATGCTGTGCTTTTGAGCTTGGAGGGCAGAGAAGATGGCAGAAATGCAGCAGGTAACGAAAGGGCGTCAGTCTGGGGCCGAAAGCAAAACCTGGCCTCTGTGGTCCATGGCAAGGTAAATCTGGAATGATTTTACCAAAATGAACAGACTTCAGCAGCGTTTAGTCTCGAGCAGCTGCAGCTCTGTGTGCTTTCCAACCTTCCTCACACCTGCCTGCTTTTTTGGCTAGAGCCCTGCTTCTGTCCCTTCTGTTTCTTCTGCATCCACTTTGGAGTAGACCAAGATACCTGAAGCGTTGGCACCTATTTTCTGCCTGACGTACAAGTTTCGGGCGCTACGGTGCCGGTCTGATTTCAAACCAGTTGCTTTACCATTAAGATTTAGGCAGAGAATTTTTGGATCCATTTGCTTAAACCTTAAATACTCAGCTAAATTCAAATGGCTTTATCCAGCCTGGGCTGGACCTGTGAGCCTTCTGAAGGTCTTTGGGCTGTGTGTAGCCTCTGTCACCCCTGGTTTCTGCCGTGCAGATACCCGCAGCAAAAAGGTGTTGTGTCCTGCGTGGAGGCAGCTCCAGTCTTGTAATGTCTGAAAAACGATAACATTAATAACTGGTAAGATAAGCGGCTTGATTTTCCTGCTTTTTCTGCATAAAAACATAAAAATGGGCAATGCTGGTCACTGAAGTGCAGGATCACCGAAGGTGTTTGGAGATGCTGATTTAATTGGCAGGTTTGCTTCCAGCTCCACAGTTAATTCTCCAGAGAAGGTCTAATTGCTTGGCGCTAGCACAACGATTTTCGTCTGCAGCACATGATTAATTTGTGCTGCTTTAGCCCCTGAGCCTACAGAACAGTGCCCTCTCGTGTGCAGCGCAGAGACGAGCTGGAGGTGATAAATCCTTTTCCAAACCAGAAATAGTTTTTGGAGCATCAGTAAGCAAGTAAGCCTGACCTGTCGCCGCATGTTGCTTTGCTCTTTTTTTTTTTTTTTTTTCTCCCAGCGTTCTGTGTGGCACGATGGCTGTAGAGGCTTTTGTGTACTGATATTTCAAAATATGTAAATGAATGAGCACTTTCTTTATACTTCTTAGTTCAGTACATTGAATTAACAAATTTATTGTAACAGGGGGGGAAAAAAAGCTTAAAGGTTTCACCTATTTTCCTGGCTCGCCTGCTGTAGGTAGCGTGGGTTCTAGTGATGTGCATGCAGGTGGCAGCAACTGTGCTCCAGTGCCAGAAACTGGAGATTAAGGTATAAAATGCAATTTCAGAATAGTCCCAAAAGAAAAAAGATTGAGCATTAATAAGTGTATTGCATGTTGCTGGGGTTTGGGTTTTTTATTGTTGTTTATCACCGTAGGGGGACCATTTCAAATGCACAGTGGAGTTGAAGTCCTCGGTTTGCCGTAGATTCTACAAATGAGGGGAACCCGTGTGCTCTCTCCCGTGCTGCTCTTAGCATGATCTTCCTTCCAGCCCTGGCCTGATGCTGTGCAAAACCCCGATCATTTTGCTGGTTGGGCTCTGTAGAATTGCGGTCCCATATGGTAGTGATGGTCCTTGTGTTCTTCTGTTTCCACCTATTGTGTTTTGTTCTTGGCACCTCTTTCAGTTAGCTAACAGGTTGGCTTCTCTTTCTACAAGGACTTAGTAAAGTTATCCAGCCTAAAGCTCTTTGGTGCTTTATAGCGAGATGTTATTTTTATATATGGCTAGATATGAACATATAGCCTTAATGACGGACCGGTGCATCCAATGCTGGCCTGTGGATTAGCCATGCTGGAGTGCTTTTTGACTGGTGCTATAATGAAGGCACCTACAAATTAATGGCATGATGCTTTGGACATGACTGTGTGCTGTGGATACCTCATGCTGCAGTGGGCAAAGTGCTGGTGCAGAAGAACCTGTGCTGGGGATCAACTTGGCTTGGGGGGGGTGCTTGCTTTCTGAACACATGCAGGAATAATTAATCTAGGGGAAAGACTTAAACCTTTTATGATGTATAGCCCTGCTTCTCTGGTGCCTCCAAGCTTCACTGCTGTAGAAGGAGAGAGTAGAGTCTGCCTTTTTTTTCCTCACTGTGTTATGGGAGTGTTTGTCTAGTTGTAGATGTATTTAATCTCTTAGAGGTGGAGGAATGCATGTTAAATAAACATGAAGTTTGGGCACTTTCTAGAATTGGGTGTGTTTGCCTGATTTTTCAGGAAGGGTGATGTGTTTGGAAGAAGGATTTATATTTTGCGTTCGGGTTCCCTTTGAGCTTATTCCAATGGCTGAGATTCGATGTTTGGATCCAGGATGCTGCATTCAGCCAAGGGAAGTCATAAGGGGTGTGGAATTGCATAAGCTGGAGCAGTTGTCCACGTGGGTGAGCCTCTGGAGCCCCGGGTCCCGTTCAGCAGGGCTGCCTGTGAGGTGCAGCATCTGCCCTTTAGGATCTTGCCGTCGGGTTGCGGCTGATGGCATTTCCCATGCTTGGTCCCGCTTTGCTTCCAGCAGACTTCTTGCATCAGTTGCTGCTTATGGGGGATGCAGTGTCCAGAGTGGTCCCTCTGATCGGTTTGGTAGCTCCTCTGTTCGTAGTGAGAGGAATATGAACCACCTCTTGCACCAGCTTGGTGGGAAAAACAATCAAACTTCTTTTTGGCCAAGATAACCGGAACAGAAAGCACAGCTCAAAGCACTGGCCTTGCAGAAAGCCTGAATCCAAACTGACTCAGGGTAACTGGAAGGGTTTTCCTTGAGTATGGCTGCAAGTACAGGGCTGGAACCCCAACTGGCTTGTGGGTGTGTCAGTCTGTCTGTGTCAGAAGTGGCAAATGGGCCGGGAAAAGTCCACTGATGCAATGGTGCTGTGCCCCAAGAAGATGCCAAGAGAATGAGAGGTCTCTCAGGCAGAGTATTGGCTATGAAGGTGGGCGTGGAAATGTCTGCGAGGAAACTCCCCTGTTCTACCCGAGTCGGGGAAAATGACTTTGCGTGCATGTTTTTCAGTTGAACGGGAAGCTTCTTGACTCTTTCTCTTGGAAACCAGGCAAGAAGATCCTGGGTATTAGCTAACCTTGCAGGTTGGAAGGTCCAATACTGCACCTCTGACTCTTCTGCCGTCTACTTGACTACTCTGAGCTTGCCAGTGAGCCCAAAGCAGAAGAGCAGTACTAGTCCCACTGTTCAGACCAAGGGTCTACATACTTTGGAAGTGGTGCAGAGATCTTGGGGTGGAAGTGGTGCAATTGAATGATGCCCTGGTGCCCTTGCTGGGGGTCTGGGCTGGTCCAGCAGCATGCAGGTGGTTGCTGAGGGCTCGGAGCTCTAAATTTCCTGCCTGTTATGGGTGTAACACCAAAATTGTCTCCTCTAACATTACATTTGCACGCAAAGGCTGTAACAGTGATTCCAGGTTCTTATAATCCTTCTGCTTGGATAAGAATCAGATCTTAACAAATGTGGGCGCACAAGGACTAAAGACTTTTATTACAATATCTTTTTAATTATCAAGGTGGAGAATCACGTTTTACAAACTATAATAAATTCAATTTTATTACGGTTTGTGAGGACTTATTTAATAGTAGATTACACTAGACACTAACAAAATTCTTTTTCTTTCTCTAAGGTTTATTTGTCGCTTGTTAAACTCTAGAAAAATGAGCTGTGAATTGAACCAGAGGGTTACAGATATAATCCAAATGATGGCTCGTATTTATGGTTTAGATTAGCCTAGTTTCATTCCAGATTGCGAACACTTTTAACATCTGTGAAATCCAAACCAGGCAGCTATGCTTTATTAAGATCTAGCGTCTACTATTTTCAGTAGGTAACTTGTGAAGTCTCAAACACTGAATTATGGCTGTTTGTTTTGGAAGGAGCTTCACTTATTTTTCTCCTGTCTGTACTCTTTGGTAATCCTGGTGTTATGATAACTTGGGGCTCCTGTGGAGCCTGCTGCCGTAGGCAGATCTGGAGAGAGGACGGCTTTGGTAATGAGGAGCATCCTCTCTAAACCAGTAACCACTGGGTTATCGCACCTCCTGTTCAGGGCTTGGCTTATTGCTGGTCCTGGTCATGTTCTTCTGATGAGCAGCAGCTCTGTTCTCTTCCCCCTTCTCTCTCATGCTTTGTCATGGAGACTGTGGGTCCACTGAGTGACTTATAGCTTTTTTTTTTTTTAACTCTTTTGATGTTTATTTTTTCTATGTGGAAGCCCCTGAAGAACTACCTGATGCTTAACAGAAGGTGATGATTTCTTCTGTAGACCTCTTGTGGGATCTTGGTGTGGCCTAAAAGAAAAGACTGTCTCTTAGAAGACCATCTCTTAAAGTGGTGACGGAACCAAGTAGAAGTTTGGTGGTGCTCAGAGGTGGTGTTTGAGAACACAAATGCATTGGAAGTGTTCAAATAGGTTTGGGGAACTTGGCATGTTTCTCTTGTTAAAGAAATGTGTGGAGTATGGTCCCTCAGTGCCTGAATTAGGAGAAAACTGAAAGTGGAAGGGTCTTGGTGTAGCAAATACATGTGTAGGTAATGTGTTGGAGATGGAGACTGGAATTGAAGACAACTGCCATCGCTCTGAATGTCCCCCCTTTCCTCCTCCTTCCCCCAGCTTTATATGCTGAGCATGATGTCATATGGTATGTCATATGACCCCTTGGGCCAGTTTGGGGTCAGCCATCCTGGCCGTGCCCCCTCCCAGCTCCTTGAGCCCCTGGGAAGCTGAAAAGTCCTTGCTTGGTGTGAGCCCTGCTCGGCAACAACTGAACCATCAGTGAGTTATCAACATTATTCCAGTACCAAACCCAAAACACAGCGATGTGCCAGCTCCTAGGAAGAAAATTACCTCTGTCCCAGCCGAAACCAGGACAATCGTTGACTACAGTTGGGACTTGACTTGCTACTGATGAGAGAGGGTAGATCCAGGCTCTGGCAAGGCGGGGTAACTTGGACCAGAACAGCCACAGGACTTTGTGTTCTTTTTGAATAACACTGAGGTTTGTAAAAGCTTTTAATGTGTGGTTTTTTTTTTTTTTTTTTTTTTTTTTTTTTTTTTTTTCCAGTTCTCAGTGATGAAATGCTCCCCTCTCAGATTTCGGTGTGGTGGTGTCTTGCAAATAACTGATTTATTCCCTGATTCTGAACAGTTTGCAGTCACTGCGATGGTCAGTCCATACAAAAAAAAAAAAAAATGCTTGCAATTCTGGATGCTGCTGTTGCAGGCAAAATTTGCAAGCGAGCGTATACTGGTTGTCAACTGGTGTCCACTGAGAAGATGCTGCTGTTGGGGAGGGGGTCGATGTGCAATTCCCCCAACTTGCTCTGTGTCTTGAAATGCAGCAGGTGACAAAACCAAGCCCCGTGCTAAACAAATGGGAAAACATAGGTTAACCAACCTTGCAGAAACAGTGGGGTGCCACTGTGATCAGGTTTATACTTCCATTTGAATTCAATTCCCTGGGAAACCTTTGGAAAAGAAATCCAATAAAACTAGAAAGAATGGCAGACGTTTTCTGGCCAATGGCTACGGCAAGCAAACACGTTCAAGAGATTATTTTCATATGCATGTAGTCATCTTAGAATTCTGGAAGGGAACGGTTTGTCTGTGATTTATAATAAATTATTCATCCTTTTTATTACCATAATAATCACTTTTTATGGTTACCCAAGCGAATGCTGTTATGAAAGCGCAGAAAAATCTATTAATTATTTTCCAGGATTTTAGTGTATTTAGTTTAGCGTATTTATTTTTTTCCTAGAGTTTTCCCATTCTGTAGATTTTTGATGTTATCAGAAAGCAAAGCATTTATTCTTTTCTAAGATAAACATCTCTAAGCACACTTATTTTGCCTATTGTGCACCAGCGTTGCTGTTTGCAGAGCTGGAAGAACATGAGAACAGCTTTGCCAGGGGAAGTGCCAGTCTCTGCAACGATCGCTGGATGCCTCTTGGTCCCCAAAGCCGTATGGACTCTGGGTGTGTTTCCATTATCCTCGTGCAGGTACGTAATTGAATTAGATAAAGATCTCCAACAAGGGTTGGGTTCTTAAAAATAAGGAATGCTGACTTGTGCCAGGAACAAATGGAAGTAGACGGGGATGGAGGATTTTTCCCCTTCAATAGGGGGAGGTTCTCATGCTGTTTAGTAGGAGCCCTCAGGGCCCAAACTCATGCAAATTTTAACGTGGAGCTTGCGTTAACCAGGTTGTGAATGGGTTTTTATAAGTTTCTCAGGTACTGAAGGACTGGACCTATTGCTGGACCTGTATTATATTTGTTCGCTTGGTTTTTCAAACTAAATTTAGTAGATCAGCAGCTCCTAGCACCATTGATTGCCACAACTTCAGGAAGTTGCCTTCACCACATGGAGAGCATGGTCTGGGTTATTGCACCGGGGCGCAACCGGGGTGTGTGATAGTTCTGGATTTGGAGGTAAAAGCCTTATGAGATGTCACTGGACTTGGCATATAGATATAGCTGCTGGTGTTAGAGGCTAAGTGAGTATGAAAAAGGTGCATAAATCTTCCTTCTTGACTCTGTGTCTGGCTTTTGATGGGCTGAATCTCTTTTAATGCGATCTTTGCTGTTGCGTGTGATGCTGGTTTGGTCCCTATCTGATGCTCAGTCTATGGAGCACTGACCTTTGCAATGAAGTGGGACTGAACACAGGGGAATCTCTGCATGATCAAGTAATAACAACTTTGGACCTCTTTAATGCCTACAAATTGGATTAAATAAAACTTCCAGAGCTGGCTGCTTCTATTCTATGCTAAAACAGTGCTTAAGAAAAATTGGTTGCTTGTTTTGCACATTTGGGTCTCCTTAAAATCAGCCTGCTGGATGTATGCGTGCAGTTCTTGTATGACACCATCCAGTGATGAGATGTTAGAGTGTAAAATGATAATAAACGCCCAGCACAGCTGGGAGGTTGGACCTCGGTTCATCCCCTACCTCTCTGATTCACTGGTCTCCCCTGCTGCAAGCATGGTTTTTGACCCAATGTAAATCCGAGAGGTCACCGTTCAGCAGCGTAGCTAAGCACATTCCTAGGTTAAGGCATGGGACTAACCTTGTGTCCAGTGAGACCAGCCTCATGCTGAAATAACATGCTGAACTGCAGCCTAAATACCTAAGAAAAAAATATTCTCCGAGAAACCTTTCCTTCAGAGCTTGTTTTATACTGTATATCTACTTGGCCTCTAAGAGCCGTAAGGGTTGGGAACATGTCATCTTCTGGGGGTTGTGCAGAGCCAGATCACTGCTTAACACAGCCATAATCCTGTCATCTCTAGTTTAGATCATGAGCATTTCGGAGAGGGAGCTCCTCTTGCTTTTCCGTATTAGCAGAGCACCAAGAGCCCTGTCAATGCTCAGTAAATCCAACAGCCTCTTGGGAGTTGGCCTTCTTATTAAAGCGCTTTGCTGCTCTACGAACGATGGAAGAACTGCAGCTTATAGTAAAACGGAAAAGTAGGCAAGAACAGTAAGGTATCTTTTTATGTTGTGTAGCGTGTGGTGCAAGGAAATGGCACGGAAGAGCAATTAAAAAGGTTTTGCTTGGGTGAGGTTTGAAGAATTTCTGGCAAGCTTTGAAGATGTGTGAGTAACCAGTCAGGTGAAGAAAGCTAAAATTCCTCTTGATTTGCAGGAGGTGTAGAGGAGGAAGCTCTTTTGCCAGGAGAGAGGATTGCAGGGCGGAGGGGAAGGAAGAACTGGTGGCTGGGTATAGGGCAATAAGGGGGAAGGATGGCCAAGCTGTTAATGATGGAACATGTCCAGAGAGACTTGAAGAGAAGTAATCCAAGAGTGAGGTAGGAAACATGACCCTCCTACCCACGTTTCTCAGCCACAAGATGCAATGTTTCCACTTGGCCCTTGGCACACAGTGGGGCAGAAAGTAGCATCCTGGCATGAAGGAGACACGTCTTCCAGTAGAAGCTCTGGGAGTTCTGCGAACTGCCAACAAGCGATATGTTGAAATCTTGACATAGAGTGTGCTTACGATCTACGCTAATTATTGACTTTACTCCAGTCTGTATGTGTGTCCTTCCAAGAAATAATGTCATTCACATTGGCACTGAAATGAGAGATGCAGCCTTTAACAGGCTTTCAAGAGAAAAACACAAGTGCGATATTAAACTGTATATCTAAGGGTCTAGCCACATGGCTTAGTCTGGATGGAGCAGTCTTGGCAATTGCATTTACATATGGAGATTATTCTACCATTTTCAGGCATAGGTAAATGGGATTACCAAGACCTTATTCTTTGTGGTGCACCAACAGAGGCAAGAGCCATACATGGTACATCCAAAGACAAATAGCTCCCCCCCAACCAGGCCACTAAGGACATCATATGCCAGAGTTTTAAAATGTTAATTCTAAATAATAATCAACACTTAAGAAAACAGGGGGCTTTTGGCTAAAATTGAAGGAAACTTTGTAGTAATGTAGCTCATAGATTGGAACATCTGGCTTTGAGGCAAACTTGTCTGTATTTGTAGAAATCTGCTTGTGCTACACAACGCACATACAAATACACAATTTCTGCCTTTCTCGATGCTCCTCCTGTATAAATGATTGAGCCTTTTCTCTCGGTGTGCTCTAACTTTATAAGGGTTGACCCTCCTGTATGTGATTTGAACCTGGGTTTCCATTAGCCAATTAAACGGCCTCCTCATGAGCTGGTCTGGAGCAGTTAAGTTCATGATTTCATGGAAATACTTGAAAGATCTTGAGTTCCTCCTTATGAGGAAGGGACAACTTCAAAATGCTTCTAGTGCACCTGCATTCACTACATTTTCCTGGTGAATGTGCTGACTTGTGGTCCAAGGCTTCACTTCTAGAAAACTGGTAACGCAAAAGTACTGCGTGTGTGCAGAGTCTCCTTCCCATGGTGTTTGCTCCTTTCCTCTTTCACACCCAGCAAATCCTGGATAAGTGCACTATATGCTATTTTATGATGCTTCTAACAGGGCCATTCATTTCATTTTTGGTCCTGCCTCCATCAGTAGACCAGCAGGACTGGAAGATGCGGTAGCCTTTTGGCCATCTGGTTTCAGCGTTGGCTTCTTTTCAACTTTGACGTGGCACTGGAAGTGAGCGCTGCTTGGGTGCTAGGAGCAAGCCGAAAAAAGCTAATAAGAGATGAATTCTTTACTGACAAATGCCAAGTAAGCCACAGCAGAAGAAATAATTGGAGCTGCTTCTGCAGTTTTTTCTGTTCTGAGTTTATTATATTAATCGGGTAGGAGTACTTAAACTTCTTTGTGGCTGCTCAATGTAGCCTTTGGCACCATACACAACAGTGGTCAAAAAAAGCAAACAGAAGTGTTGAGGCATACAAAACACATGGAAAATATCTTGCCATTATATAAATCGGCTGAATGCCTGTGCCTGAAATGTTGTCTTCCATTCTAGTAAATTCATCTCATAAAGGAGGCAGCAAAATAAGAAGGAATTCAGAGGCAGGAGAAATGAAAAAAAAAATGTAATATTTTGGAGCTGTTTCCCCACAGTGAGTTTTAAAGTCATTGGAAGGAGTATAAAGCAAGGAGATAAGTTGACTTAAATATTCTTTCTGAGAATATGCAAGAGAGGAGGTGCTCAGTTAAGCTGAAAAGTCAGCAAACTGGGTTGTTGGATGTTGCGTACCTCAGAGAGTCACACCGTGAGCTCTGCGGGTTGCCATACGAAGGCAATCTAACAAATCAAGATGAACGAGGGGGTTTAGAAGTGAGCATAGGTGGTTTGGGGGTTTTTGTTTACTGTTACAATTTAGAGGAATTTCTTCCTCTCCACGTGGTGAACGGAGGCAGAGATGCTTGTTGCGCGTAGGTGAGGCCACTGCGGGAGATGTGGTGGTGACTCTCTGGCATGTCCTAGCAGCTTCAGGAAAAGATGTTTTTACCTTTGCAATCTCTTCTATGAACCAGGGTTTTGAGTGCAGGGAAGACTTACGGGTTTTGGGGGTGAAGAAAACCATAAGCTGTGGTCTCTTGATGTGACCTCCCCTCTCCATTCTCCAAGGAGCGTGCTGCCTCTTATCTGTCCCCTCTTATCCATTCTTCTACTTCCATCATCTTTCATCTGCCCTTAATTAACTTTTCCCATTCTGCTGGGTGTACGTACTCCTGAGATTAACGTAAGAGGGAGTGCAAAGTTGCAAGAGAATTGAAAATCAATTTCTCTGTCTTCATGTACCTGTCAAGGATTGAGTGCCAAGGCTGGTATTTGTCCTCCGATAGCTGATGGTATCGCCTCCACCTAAATCACCTTCCTAGCACTGCTTAAGATATATTAGCCGTAGCACCCTGGCTGTGATCCAGTCCAAGTACAAAGTATTTGGTGGAATAGGGAAGCAGCGTCTCTGCGAGCGGAGGGGCTGAAGCCAGCGCCGACTCCTCCGCATCTGGCAAAAACGTGGTCGTGGAGCGAGAGGAAACGACGAACGGTCGAAACTCCCGGGTCCTCGTCTCGGATGAAAGCTAAGCCTTGGTGTTTATAAAAAGGATTGAGCATTGAGGCCCTTGAGTTAGGCTTATTCTGCTGCTGATCTACGTGATCTATGGGAGCGAGGAGGGGGGGTGTCTGTTTCTATGTCTAATCGCTTGCAGGCATGTGATTACAACATTTAATGATCAGGGACTAGGTCAGTTTTTAATTAGCTGAGCCACATGATAGGCTTTCGCAGTGCCAGCAAACTCTTTCCTTATTGATGTCTAGTCTGATGTTACAAAATAGCAGCTGTGCCAGTGAAATCATGGATTTATGGGTTAAATCGCGTCGTGTAGCAGATTGTATTTCCCAATCCCAAGCTGTTTTGCTCTGAGCTGGATGGGACACGGTGGGTCTGAATTTCGGCATGCAGCGAGTCTCTCTTTTCATTCAATGCGTTGCGTAGCATGCAATAAATAAGAAAAATAATGCTCCAAAATGCTTGGGAAGTTAGAAACGGGGTACAGTGGCTGCTACAAGGACTCACGTGATGCTGTGGTCCAGTGGAATCAAATGCTGTTGCTGATTGAATCACATGTTTTTGTACTAGTAACAACCAATAACATCCCTTTCCTCCCCAAAAGGGCTAAATATAGTCCTGAGAAACTCCAACCAGGCCGGATTGGCACCAGATTGTGACTTTTCCACAAGCCCTGTGCAATGGCTGGTGTACGGTTCCAGGAGCAGATGGCAGAGCAGGCTGCACGTTTCGGAGGCAGCCAGCTCCCCCCTTTCCCCTTCCCCGCAAGGAGGGATGTATCCCGTGCTGGCTTTGCGCATCGCTTCGCATCCATCATCTTGCATTGGAAAGGGCAAATCAAGTGTATGACTTTGGTTTTTCCTGGCTCGCATGTGGATGATAACAGCCCCCCCATTTCCCTCCCTGCTATGCGATGGGGGCGGAGGTGATGGTCCCCCAGTGATTAGACAGACCATGACCCTTCCAACTTAAAATGCCCAAATCTGTTCTCTTAAATGTACATCTCGACACTCGCACACTGTACGCGTGCTCTGCCCTTGACCCCTGTTGCATGCTAGCTATAAAAGTTTTCCATTTATTTCCTGGAGGTCTGGAGATTTCAAACAACGCTGTCCCTTCGAGCCATCCAGGTCTGGAGTGTATTTAAGCGCCGAAGTATAGCCAAGTTTGAACGCAGTGAGGTCTCTCAAAAATGTGCACGTGAGCAAATCTTTCCTTATCGTACTCTTCTGCCGAGCCAAGGAAGAAGTCCCTGGTGATGCTGATCTCTAAGCCGGGGCACATTCTGGGGAGGGTTTAATTTCCCCTGAAAGTCTGGTGCTGATCACTTGTGCAGTCAGGGCTTCCAACCTGTTGCGCTGTTGATGGTTCATAAATTCATCAGATTTTGGGCTCTGAGACCACTAGTATGATTTTTTTTGTTTCCACTGTAATGTAGTCTGTTGAATTATGGTTCTTGAGTTGTTGTACTTCACATGCTTTTTCCCCTCACTTTTATAATTAGGCTTAGCCTAGTTCGTTTGTGCCGTACTTTCTGCCAGCTTGGAAGCTCATTTGGTTAAAACTGACTTGGAGCCAGGGCCGTGCTGTCCAACCCTGAGCTTGGGCACTTTCCTGCCCTGATGAGGGAGGGAGGGATCTCGGGCCAACCATTTACCTGCCACTATTGCCATTACTGATGTTCACTGTCACCTTTTCCAAGCAGACGAGCTAAACGAGGAACCCCTGCATTGCTCTCTTGAGTGAGTGAGTTCACCTGTGGTTTTGATTTGAGCTTCTTGGGAATCCAAGATTCACAGTAAGAAAAAAAAAATGCTTGTCTATGGAAGTTTGTCCCATATCCCTGTTAATACTTGGGGATTTTTCCATAGAAATCTTGTTTTCTGCAAAGCTGAGTTACGCTGCCTAAGACTCAGTAGCTGACTCCAGGATTAAAGTTCTGTTTTATGATCCTGAAGCTCAGCAAGGTTTTGTCCCCTGATCTGGAATTGAAATTCTTGGGGAGGCTGTGGGAGGGAAGAAAGCAGAGACAGGAACCGTAGCTCTGTCTCATGCTTTTTGTATCTTGGCTCCCATCTGCTGTCACCCGAGAGGTGCCTGCAGTGCCATGCAAGGATAAAAGGCAGGGCAGGGACCTAGCTGGGTACCAGAAGCAGTTTGGCTGTATCAGCTGTACTAATTAGCAGAGCTAATTAGCCAATATGGAGTTCTGTGCTAATGCAACCTGCTGCTTCTAGTTTGCCCTGACCTAGTCCAGGTATGTGTGCCTTGGGCTAGATGCCTTCAGCACCTTGGTGGTGAGGAAGAAGAGCTGAGGAGGAGCTGCTTGGCTGTAAAGTCCTTTCTTCTCACCATTTGCTTCCTGAAGATTTGAAGTCCCAAGTCTGCCCTTGCCCTTTCAGTTTATGCTCCTGGATAAGGGGAACATGCTTATCAGCCTGCTTTGGGGATGTGATTTGGCTCTGTGAGGGCAGTTTGGTGTGTGCAGGCTCTGTGGATGACTGTTCCCCAACCAGGATATCAGAACCTCACTTCTACCCCGTTTAGCTTTAGACCCTCTGTAGTCAACGAGGAGAGATGGGTATCTCCAAATCTTAATTTCAGTCCAGGTAAGATCTGAATTTGTTTTTTTAGACTTCTACAAAAAAAAATTACAGATTGCTAAGAGCAACTGGACTCTAAATCTAGATCCTGCTGTGGGTTATGTACGTAGACCTCTGCCTTATTCTGGAGGTCCATTCATCTGCTTTACTGAGCCTGGAGTTTTGGAGCATGGTGGGATAGTGGATAGGAGTCTACAGCTGCAGATGTTTTCCCAAAGGCAGCTTTTCAGCAGTTACTTTTTGAAAAGCACGGGGTGTGTGCGCACGCATGTACATTGGTACGTTACTGGTGATTATACAGACTGCGTGGCAGCTGGGGGATAAAAAAAAAAAAGACGTATGGTCAAATAGCTGGTTGCATGCCCACGCAGCTTAATTTTTAGGAAAGCCATTTCTTCTGGGCTTACCTCCCAGTGACATTGCCACCGTCGCTTGCAGAAATCATCAGCTTAAGCTTGTTTGGGCTGGGGCTCATGGGATGGTCTGATTCTTGCTGCAGCTTTCCTAGGGCATAGCAACCTCATTATATCGTGTTAGGGACGTCTGTAGGCAGATAGCTGCTCCTGCTGGGTTGCCCATAGGTCTGGTGGAAGAGTCTCCATTCTAGAAGGATCTGAGCTGTAGCCAGCTCGTGGTGCTTACCAGGGAGAGGTGGCTTATTTTGTTGGCAAGTGGGGTTTGTGATCCGTGGGGTCTGAATACCCAAGGCTCGTGCTTGACCTCAGTAACTGAATTACAGGAGCAGCAATGGGTGAAGGTAAGGGCTCCATTCGGGTGCTCTGAGTCCTTGAGGTGGGAGATGTTCTTGCTGTCCTCTTAGCCGATGGGAGATGAGAACAGCACGAAAATCTGCTGCAAAACTGGAAGTGAACCTAGATTGTCTGAGTCTGCTCTGTTGTTTTGGCATTTTCTGCTTAACGGGCTGGCACAAGCTCGACTCTTAAAATTATTCTGGATTCCTGTAAAGTTCAGGAGTTTGTGGTTATGTGAGGCACTAATGGACATCACGGAGTCGTTTCTTAGTGCGTGTTGTGCAGGCTGTTTTATCAAAGCAACAGCAGCGTGCTTGTGAGATGGGTAGCTCCGGGGTACTCCCATGGCTTGTTGACATCCCTTGTCTTTCCTTGCAACACAGCTGACTGGTAGGTAGCCAGCCAGCCCCGCACCTCCTCTGCTCAGCAGTTTTGGACACCATTGCCTTTATTTTTGAGACATGGAGATGCTGTAAGTACTGCTAACGGCTTCGATGGACAACCACTTGTCGGGCTGAGTGTGAAAATAACAGACAACTTCATGCTGGTAAGTTGACATGGGAGATTCTTGGCTGGTAAGAGTAGCATAAACATAAGAAAGGCCCTACAGAAGGAAATACTGTGAAATTAATTGTAAATCTGTTGATGAAATGCGGCCAGCAGTATTCTCCTCATCTTTTTGTTGGGGAAGGTGCTGGCATGATCAAAGTATATTTGGTTTTGCCTGTTGGGATGAATGAAGAGCAGAATTTGGGAGAAATTCTCGTGACTTTTTTTTTCTGGGACACTTGGGGTTGGCCTTTGATGTTAATGGTTATTCTGCCATAGAGCTCAGTGCTTCTGCGAAGAGATTTCAGTCAAGTGTTAAATCCAGATATGTATGAAACAGGATATAGTTCCCGCAGGGAGGTTTTCTTGTTTCTGGACAAGGCTAATGCCTTTCATGAGAATATCTTCTTTTCACCATACTGCCTTCCTTATCACTACTGGCTTTGCCTGTGAATTCCTGACAACAGGAGAAGGCTTGGGAGCTCTGATCTCGGTCATATCTATTCCAAGTGTTTTTGAACATGCCAGTCAAGGAGGCACTGGAGCATAGCATAATATGAAATATTTTGAGTGTCCTGCTGTAGGTCTTGCCTCTATAAACAAAAGCTTTTCCAGAAGTTTTGCAAGGATTGATAGGATCAGGATGTATTTGTTAGCAGGGAGGGTTGGCTGAGATATTGCCGTTGTAGCTCACCCTCAATGTGAAGCGGGAAGTTGAATCTGCTCTTTGCTGTGCCTGGTTGTGTGGGAAGAGGGGCCTAAAAATGAGGAGAGACTTCTCGATTTGAGATGTATTTTTAGAATAAAATGTTATGTGTCGCGAAAGTGATTTGGGATGTTCTAATGGTACGCTACCTTGATTTTAGTCTTCACTTAATGAATGTAGGCAACTCTTACACGTGCAAGCACATGCATGGGGTGTAAAGTGAAGTGGAACATTTCCTGAAATGGAGATATTCTAATTTACTCACACCCTGCCCCGGACTTTGCTGTTTCTTTGCAGAAAGCTCAAGATTTTCAGTGTATTCTTTCCTGATCTGGAATAAAACCGTGGTTCAAAACCTGAATGTCATCAGAGATGGACCTTACCTTCTCTGCAGTGCTGGACTTCTGCTTGGATCCAGCTTCAGCAGAGCAGCCCACAGCTGGCCGTCGCCGGTGCTGACGGGAAGTTTGCAAAGGTTTGCAGCTGCACCCGTTCAGACGGCTGCGCTGAGTCCGTTCCAGAAGTCTCTGGTTTTATCTCCAGGGCTGGACACTACAAATTACGAGTAGCTTTTGTATTCTGGTTACACCAAGGAATGCTGATCGTGAACTCAACTCCCTCCGTGGTGGGTGTGCTGTATGTGTCTCGGCATCCAGAGCGTTAGAGTCCAAATGCTGTAGGACACCTTTGGGTGCCTAACCTGGTTGGACAAAGCAAGCGTACAGGCACGATAAGGTGTGGTGTGGGTGGACATATCTGAACGGGTGTGTTTGAAGTGGTGTTGCTGTGCGGATATTGGAAGAGCTCCTTCCCAGGGCATCTTTCCATTGCCCTCGTTGGGATTGGGCCCCGAGCCCTTGCAAGGAGGAGAGGAGCTTGCCCGCTTTATGCAACTGAAATCCCGCTCTGGTTTCTTGGCGTAATGTCGACACGCCCTTTTTTATTAATGCGAGACCCTTAGGGAAAGGAGAAGTTGATGGGGTGGGGACCCCTTGGTTTAGCTCTGCCAGTTCCACACCCACTCTTCAGCTGGTCTGCTTGCGATCATCGTTCTGGGGAGCAGCGGACCAGGTCAATTACTCCATAACCGCTCCATCTATGACTCTTCAGTCATGCAGCTGTATCAGAATTACAACAAAAACAACCTCAGTTATCCTAGTTGGATGTGAAAGCAGACGCGTGTTCCATGAGAAGCGGTGATGCCAAAACGTGGAGGTCAATGTTGTTCAGTGTTTTTTGGCAAAAGAAAAACCTATCGTATGGAAGCCGGTGCCTGGGGAATCTCCATGGAGCGGCGAGATGAGCTCTGTGCACGACTGGAGATAATGGTGCTTGGGGAGGTGGTTGAGCCAGGGAATATTGGAGCGCAGCTCTGCGTGGCTGCCAGCAATCCCCCCAAGCCCAGTGGCCACCCTTCTTTACGATGAAGTCATTGGAAGCAACAAAACCATTTCTCCGGGAAGCCAACCTGCCTCCAGAAGGCCTGAAGGCAACAGTGAGTTTCTGGTACCTTGGGGGCCATGTTCTAAGTAGGTATTTGCATTTTTGGCCATCTGTGAATACGGGTGCTGGTGATACTGCCTCGTTCCCCCTCTGATCGGCTCAAAGTTGCCAAGTTTCTTCTCTCTTTCTTTTTTTTTTTTTCCCAGCAAAAGGCTTTCAGCTCTTTTTTTCCTGGAGAACGAGGTGCTTAGTACTGTCAGCAACACATGAGCCATCCGTAGAGTAACAGACCCACATCCAAGGGGATGTAGGCAATGTGTTAGTACATGTGGAAAAATCCCCCGGAGCTTCCAATTTACACTGGAATTAGTAAAAACAAAAAGTAGAGAAAGTTTTGTTCATGAAACTATGGAAAACACCACTGATAATATCTTTTCAGGGCTATTTCCAACCTCCCACGTTAAATGATGATCTCAAAGTACCAAGCGTTGGGTCTGGGTTTGCAGTTTTCCAGACTTTTGGGACTCGGAGCGGCAGAGGGATGTGGGCTTGAAATAATCTTTTGGCTTCTGTTGCATAGAGACTAGCATGGTAAGAGCAACCAAACCTTCAGCAGCAGGAGGGACCTGGGAGCTGATGGAGATGAGACACCGGCACGGCAAGTCGGAGTCAGTCCTCTTCTCCTGGAGAAGTACGAAGCTGATTGTCCAGGCGACAGTCAGAGCCCCGCCATAAGGGTCTGTAATATGGTTTTGATGAGGTTTGCGTTTTGCTCTGAAGAAATCTGCAGCTTTTCATTGTCACTCCCAAGAACTCGATCCATTCTGAAGAGCAACAATACATGGAAAATGGAATATTTTGCTTATTAAAGTAACTTGGAGTTCCAGCTCTGAGGTTGGCAACCAAACCTCAGAGAGGCTAAGGAGCTGGAGAGCACGCCGCTCCCCCCTTCCAAAAGAAACCTCGGTGTGTGCCAGCACTTTTATTTATAATGTTAAAATAAGTTGAGTACATTAAAAGGTATTATTGAGGGAGCAGGACTTAAAATATATCATTTTTATGTTATTAGGCTGCTCGAAGTGAGGTGTCCTACTGCAAGCAGATAATCTGTCCCTCTGCCTAGATTCCACGCTGGAACTTACTGGAAGCTTTTCACCGCAAGAATCTGAGCAAACTGATTATTTTCAAGAAAAGAAAAGGGAGATTGAGGAAAATAATATTGAAAGACATAACCTCAAACCACGGTGGAGAAATTTCCTGACAGCAGTTCGATGTCTCATGACCACCTGATCGCTCCTGCTTATATTAGGGGTTTTAGCAGATGCCCATAGGGGAGCTCAGCTGGCTGGGAAGGGTTTGGGGTGGGCTGCACCTGGAGCTGGGGCTGGCTGCCCCCCTTCCTTCATTCCATCCTCTCTTTTTTTTTTTTTTCTTTGTAATGAGAGAAAAAGCAAGGGAAATCCTGAAGAAATCCAGACCCTTTGAGAGCGTCAAATAATCGCGTTGACCTTTGCAAACCGTTCCATCACGCGAACGTCCTGTGGTCTGAGCCGCGACGCGAGGAAGCCCTGCTGGGGTAATGAAGGTGGTGTGGTGAAAGCCAGAATAGGCAGCCAGGGAGGAGGAGGAGGAGGAGGAGAGAGGGAAGATGTACTTACCATGTCCTGTCTGTGGGAGCTCTGAGCGTCAGGCTCACAGAATATTTCATGTCAGAGAAAGATCTGTGTCCAGCTGAATTCCCCGTGGCGAGGAATTTCCAAGGGCTAATTTTTCACCGCGGGGTTGCGTACGCTTGCTCGATAGGCAGCAGGGTTGCGTGGATGCGCGTCCCCAATTTGACAGCTTCGTTCTCATGCATGCTACGTGGCATACTTAGAGGTTTTTGTGATGCAAAAGATGTGTGTGGATGTGAACACGCGTGTGTGTGTGCTGTTACCCCGACATAATACTGAGGAGTTGAGCCTGTCTGGCAGCTCCTGTTGGAAAGATGGCCCAAGGTTGTGGTGCGGCAGCAGGCGTAGGGAAGAAAAATGTTCCACTCTGGGATGGAGGGGAGGACCAAGGGCCATACGATGAATTCATCCTTGTGTGTTTGCCCATGCTCCTCTCTGCAGGTGGGTGCAGAAGCCTAAATATGGCCACGGTCAGAACTACCATGATAGCTGGTGGAATCTGGCAGGAATAGCTTAAAAAAAACAACAAACCAAAAACAAAAAAGCCACCACCAAATGTGAAGAGAGAACTTCTGTTGTACCTAATCTGATCAGAAAGGAGTTAAGCTATAGCCAAATGGAGCCCACAAAATTAGAGCTGAGCAAAATGAGATGCAGGTTTGTGTAGTCCAGGGATGATTCAAAATCCATTTCATTTGGGTGGAGGGGCTGGGGTGGGGGGCAAAGCGATGGAGATAGCGAGCAGGGGGGCTGGGGCGATGGTGCTAGTTTTGACCTGCTGCTGGTATGGGCTTGTCCAACTTTCTCCAGACTTTCCACATGTCTGAATCCCTTATGAGCCAAGAATAAACTCAAAGGTTTTTAGCCGAAAAGGGCTTTCTGTGTGAAGGGTAGAAGCTTAAGAAGAAAATTGTCATCGTCTTGAATTCTGCGTCTCTGTAAGATGCGTTCAGGGACCTCTGGTGCTGTACAAGTAACATACTGGAGGGGAAAACTGCTTAGGAGATGGAGTGCTAAAACTTCCTAGGAAGGCTCTTTGGATGATCTCTGTGTTATCAAAAATGTTATTTAGTGCTATCACGGAAGTGCCTGGAGGCCACGGCTGGGATCTGTCATGCCGAGTGCGGTGCCTGGGCAGAACAAGAAGCAGAGGGGAGTGCAGGCAAGGTAACAGAGGGCTTCGGGGTGAGGAGGAGGAGGCAAAGGCAGGGCAAGGAATAGGCAAAATCACAGAAGAAAGCACTATGTGGCTTAGGATATTCAACACCATGGTTCTCCAGGACTTTTCCTGTGACTTGGATGTCCCGCGGCTGCTGCAGCTGTGGAAAGGGCGCATCCTTACGGCTAGTCTCGACTCCGTCCCCTCTGGTGTCTGTAGTTTCCAGGTTGAAATATTCCCGACACCCAACAAATGTTTTGGTCTTGGGGAACAGCAAAACAAAACATTGCTGGCAGTGCTCTGACCTTTTAAGTGAGCTAAGTGGTGGTTTGCAGCTGTAAAGGAATGGCTTGGGGAAATTTTCAGACCACTTATGTATGGGGAAGTCATGAACATAAACTAAGAAGCAAAGGGGGAACCTATCCATTAATATCTCTTTGCCTACAAGGGGCCCGTGTTGCTGCAGAAAGGATTCTTTGAGCTTTTTTTCCCTTTCAAACCACATCATGCCTCCCTCGGATGCTTTCAGCCACTGCAGGTTGCCTACAGCTGCAAAGGGCTATGAAAAGGATGCTGCGGGCCAGCAAAACCACCAGCTGCAAACAGCCTGGGGGCTCTGCTGAAGGGTGAGCGGAGCCCAGAAAATGGATTTAGGTCCTTGGTGGAAGAATCATGTCCATGGCTGGCTTTTCCACGTGTGCGTGTGGCTGCTGCTGGCTCAGAGGGAATGTTGTGACGGCTCTGGCCAGTGCACTGTGAGGAGGTGGCCACTTGGCTTATGCTCTCTCCTCTTGGCAGCCTTGGAGGCAGCTGTGGTGGCTCTCTGGGCAGCACTGCTTGGGTAGCCCTGGGCTCGGGACAGCCGAGCAAATGGAGAAAGCAGCCGGATGCGGGGCTCCTGTGGGAGCCAGCGCATCGGAGCAGGCATCGCTGGGGAGGTGGGTGAACTGGGATGGGCAATGTCTCAAAAGAAATGGCTTGTGGAGCTGCTGGAACAGACAGTGGCCTTTACAGAGGGGCTGAGGTAGTACCCGATGCCCCATCCATCCTGCAGAATTAAATTGCCATGGGTTCTAGCGATGCTCCTTAGGGGAGCTGGCCTAGCTCGGCTGTAAAGGGTTTGTGCAGACTCTGTTGCTCTTGCTGGAGCTTCATCCGTGGTGGGCTGTGTTGGGCTCTTGTGGCAGAGGTATGGCATGTGGAGGAGCTCAGAGATCCCCCATGCCGAGCTCAGGGCCCTGCAGGGAGTCCTGGGGGGGTAGGGGTTTCCCCCAGCACTCAGCCCAATTGCTCAAGCCTAATTCTGAGTCCAGAGCTTTGGCTTGAGCTATTTCCCATAAAATACTGGAGTGGGAAAAAGACCAAAAACTCCCTTTGGGGGGTGAGCATCCTTCTATGTCCCGGCCCCTGCCATCAGCAGCAGTAACAGCCCCCGTGGGCAGGCACCCACGACAGCGCAGGCGTGGGCCAGCCTGGGTCCCTGCTTGCTGCGAGGCTCAGTGCCTGCAATGGGTGACAGGAACAAGGGCCATGGTTTAGGAAAGCCGGCCAGTACGTGTTCATCTTTATTATTCTGCCATGGTTTTGTACACAAAAACTAATTTTTTGCTTTTATTCTGCACCAGCACCAACAAGCAAGCTGTGCCGGGGCTGCCGCTGACAGCTCTGATGGTGCTGGGGCTTGGTGCACAGGCTGCAGATCACAGGGGTTGCTGCAATATAAATAGCTCATAATTAGCTTGTACTGTGGGGTTTTTTCTTAAGATTTTACAACTCTGAAATAATTTAACTAATCTTCTGGCAGGAAAGAAATATGCAAGGAATTCAGGAGGAGAAATTGCCTTTGGTACCAAAGTTGGGGGGGGTTACAGATGCTTGCTTGTGGTGGGAGTGGCAGTGGGTGTTTAAGATGCTGGTGGCCCTGGCTGGTTGGTGGCAGGTTACTGGTCCCTGAGCTGGGGGTGCAAATGAGCTCTGCTGAGGATGAAGCTGCTCCAGCTGAGTCAGCCCTGCAGCTGGTGAGCAGCCTTTGTGGGGCTGCTGATGGGATGCAGCTGGGGAGATGGGAACACACAGCTGGAGGTGAAACCACCATCTACCACGGCAGCTACCTCAGCAAAAGCCTGGCCCCATGTGTGAGGACCAGGCTCCCCAAGGAAGCTGTCAGAGCTCTTCTTGCTTTCGTGAAACTATTTTGCCCGGACCTGAGGCTATTTTCCAGCTACTTCTCAGAACGGGCAACGCGGACCGGCTGCTGCCCCAGTGTAAGTGGTTTGGAGTTGCGTGACCGTGCTGAGGGGTTTGAGCAATACCCATTTGTGAGATGGAATTTGCAGAAGTAATTCTCTGGATTGAGCTCTCCATAGCACCCCGGGAGGAAGGCTGGTGCTTCCCAGTTAGTCTCCCACCTCCACCAGTGCTGCTTTGCTGTAGTGGTGGCCTTCTCCAGTGCCAAAGGCCACCACGAGCTTGTGGGGCTCCTCCAGTGGGTAACGAGGAATGCTGACAAAAACAGAGTCTCATAGCTGTTTGTGATCCAAACCAGCCTTTTGTTTGCTGGGGGCAGCCTTGTTTTTTGACTTTAGCTGTCTCTACCTGTCACACCCAGGGAGGCTTGTCCCTAAGTGCTGCTGTTTTGCTAATTTGCTGGGCTGGCTGAGTCTGGGTGGTTTGGGAAGAAATGTGCCTGTCCCTTTTCTCTGGTGACCCAGCACCTCGTTGTGTCCCCCAGGTGAGTCCTCTCAAAGATTTCAGCTGAGGATGTGGCACTTCATCCCTTCTCCAGGACCTTCTGGGAGACTCTCCTCTCTACTGGGAATTTAGTTCCTATTTCTGGTAGTGCAGCTCCAGCTAATTCCTCCTTAGCCATGCCTCTCCCCTTTGCAAACAACAGCTAAATAAACGCTTTCCTGCTCAATCCTGCAATGGCAGAAGACTTGCTGAGGACAGCAGGCTCAGCTGCTGGCCAGCCTGGGCTTTGTCATCAGCAGGACCATGGCTTACCCTAAATCATCACGGGGCTCAGGGCAGCCTGCCCAGGGGCTGCCGTTGAGAACACAAATCACATGTGCTTTTCCTTTCTGTGGAGGACAGCGTAGTTGGTTTGCTTGAAGTTCTGTAGGCTTCTGACCTACCTTGGTGGCTGCTCTCCCTGTTCTGCAGCAAGCAGCAGACCCCACCCTATTGCGTTTTTGGTTTCTCCACAAGGGTTTTGTTAAAAGGTGAGTTTGCATCGCAGCATGGCCATCCTTGCCATCCCTACGTGCATCTCATCCTCTCTTCCTCTTGTTTGGTTTTGGCCTCGGCCGCTGCGAAGTCCCCAGACTGCCTGCGAAAGCTTCGCCCGAGCTGACTTGAACCATGCTCCGAGACCTGCAGCCCTTATGGATGGGCCGCGGGCAGAAAAATGGATAGAAACTTTGAATTTGGTACATCTTGTGTGGTTAGTCCTGAACAAATAGTTAAATAAGGAAAAACGAAGGGAAAATAAGCTTGCTTTCTCTTACTATTTTTATTTCTCTTTTACTGTGTGGTCTGCTCATTTTGAAATTACAGTGTTTTCTTTCCCTCTTACCCTGATTTAGGGGAAAGGTTTGAGTTCCCCCCCCCTCCTCCTCGCTCCTTTGGATTGGCTTGGATCATCATTGGGAAAAATGAGGAGGTTTCTTAGGAATACTGTGTTCCCTCCCCGTTTCCTGCCAGTTGGCATCTTTGCAACATCTCTGCTGCTGCATACTTTGGGGATGCAGTGAGATTTCTCCTGTTCTTTGAGGTTTGCTGCTATTTGCTTAAATTTCAGCGAGCTCCTCGGTGCAAAGCCACACGCGGATTTAATTGTGAAAAGCCAAGACGGAGATGAACTGTCTCTGGTTCTGTTTTCTTGGTCCACGCTGTGTTTACTTGGGGAGGCATGGCCTCTGCTTTGGGTTTGTCGCAATCCTTCCAGATAAGGTTGGACGTGTTTTGTCTCTGAACTCTAGCAAACAACATTATTTCAATTTTTATTTGCATTCTGCACGCTTCCCAAGCCTGGTGGAGTGCTCCAGTGTGGCATTTGGATCCCTTTTTCCCTTAATTTCCCAATCCAGCTGGTTTTAGTTGGTTTGTTCCTGGTGGCTGGGCTTCCAGATGTGCTCGGCAGCGTGGGAGCAGCTGGGTCTGGGAGCACTTGTGGCTGCGTGGTGCTTGTCTGGAGCCCCGCGAGGAGCGGTGGCAAATGCTCGAGTGGCCTCTTCCTCCTGAGCGCAGGTGTCCCCCAAACGCCCACGGTGCAAATGTCACGTTTGCCGAAATACCCTCCCGTTCTCTCAGGTGGTCTCGCAGCTAGCGAGGTCCCTCATCGCGCCGGCCAAAACTGAGCGTTGGTGGCCCTTTCCTGGGATGGGCACCTGCCAAACATGCTGCCCAAAGGCTCTCCAGCTCATTTCTCATAACCCCTTGAAACGTAGCCTCTCTGGGCTGTATTGATGTGGGTTGGGTTTGAACAGGCTATTAGCTCCGTATACCATTACCAGTTCCCAGGGCCTGGCAAAACACCAAATTCTTTCTACGGTGAGTCACCTTGCAGAGGGGCGCTACCCCGAGCCCAGGGCTTGCCCTGTGTTGATGCTTGCCTTAGGGCAAGTCATTTTAATACTCTTAGTACTCGTTTCCTCAAGTTAATTTGGGGATGCTTCCGACAGAGGCGCAGGTTCCAAGAAATCAAATACCAGCAACAAATGCTGCACAGTCGATTTCTTCAAAGACTTCAGCATCCTATTCCAGTTTCTCAAACCACCCAGACCAGCCGTAATCAGAAAAAGATGGAGAGGAGGAAGGAACACGTTTCCTTAAGGAAGTTAATTGTCAGATGCGGAGCATATTCAAGCGTGAATCCAGCTCTAGAAGAACCGAATTCCATGGCCTGGGCTGTCAGGAAGCCTTGAGGATTGACTTAGATTTTGACTTTGGATTTGAGCTCTTTTTTTGGTTTAGGTTCCTTGCCTGGAAAATATTGATTTGATAATTCATCGCCACTTTCTGCAGGTTGTAAGCGCTAGCAAAGGGGTACCTGAATGCAAAAAGATCATAACGATGCTTTGTAATTGAGTAGGAAATGAGCTGCTTTCGGTTCTTTGGCCTATCTGTGATACGAAGCTACTCTGGGTTTTCCTCTAGAACTGGTGATCCGCATCCAGTGTGTCTAATTGATGGAAAGCAGGAGGTGGGATGACATCATCCCGCCCTGCCTCCCCGCTGCGGAAATTGAATCTGACTTTACAAAACTAAACCTTTTCCTTTTTTTTTTTTTTTCCTTTTTTCCTCTTCGGTTTGCACAGAATCCTTGCCCTTTTTCAGAACAGGCAAAGTGTGAAAACGGCTTGGGAAGTGATAAAAGAAGTAGGACGCTGTCACTTCTTCTCCAGCTTTTTTTCTCTTGGTTCAGCTGCATCCTTTCCAAATTGCATCCTTTTTTCTTCTCTATCTTTGATTAGAAACAGGACCTTTTCCAAATCATATTTATCTCTTTTAATAAAGCTGAATGCATCCTCTGAGCATAAAAAAAATATGTATCTCCTTGCAAAGAAGATCCTAGGTGAGCCCATGGTTCCTGTGAGCCCAAGGTTCCTGTTCCTCACAGTTGGATGATGACTGCAAACAGCTGAAAACCAAAATTCTTCTCCTTGGAAAGTTCCTATATGTTATGGGGGGAAAAAAAAGTCCTATCTGGGGTGAATAACAGTGCGCTGGAGGAAACTTATGTGGAGCGGCATCTATCAAGAATATTACTGAGAAAGGGGTAATTTTTAATTTTGATAATGCCAGAAATTTAAATACCAAATTTTGTATAGTTAGAAAGTTAATAATTCTGCAAAGGAAGGGTGTGGCAAAATACTTAGAGCTGCTGTGAAATTTCTCAAACGAAGCTTTTATTATTATTATTAATGTGTTTCCACAAGGGGAGGGGGACACCCACAACTTCTCAATGGAAATCTTCTCTGTTAAAAAGTTTTCAGTTTGCTCTTACTACGGGTGACCATAAACCCTTCTGTTAAAAAGTTATCAAGCCTGATACATGGTCTAGGGAAACTTCTCCTTCCTGTTACTGTTCTTCAGTCTTCTCTTCAAGTGGTCTATGACCTGGATGCTGTCATAGAATCATAGAATGTTTTGGATTGGAAGGGACCCCTAGAGGTCACCCAGCCCAACCCCCCTGCAGGAGCAGGGACACCTTGAACCACATCAGGTTGCTCACAGCGCCGTCCAACCTGGCCTGGAATGGTCCCAGGGATGGGGCCTCCACCCCCTTTCTGGGCAACCCCTGCCAGGGTTTCACCACCCTCATTGTAAAGAATTTCTTCCTTAGATCCAGTCTAAACCTACCCTGGTTTAGTTTAAAACCATCACCCCTTGTCTTATCACAGTGTTGTCCTGTCCCCTGTGTTGGTTTGGTTTTAATCCTTTATCTTCCCATTGCCAATGAGGTAATAATTCAAGGTCTAGGTTGAGCTGAATAAATTTGGAAGCAGGCTCATGTTTTGTCTTATTTAGCAAGTTCCCCACCAAGAGTGGATTTGATCACGGAGAGAGGGATCCGGTTTCTTTACATAGCGTCTTGAAAACCTGCCAGTGCAAGCACCTCGCAGGTTGGGTCAATGGTATTTATAGGCGACATAAGAATATCTTTTTCTTGCAGCCTTTCCTGAGATCTCTTTTCTACTCTGAAGTCAACTGCCTGAACAACAGCAAGGCTGTAAAATGTCTGCTGGTCTAACACCCGATAGACCTCCATGGCTTGTAACAGGACCTTTTCATATAATAATTCAAATTTAGAAGACTTGTGGTCACAGTGGGTTTTGCCCATAGGACACATGAACTGTTATTTGAAGGTAAAAAGGGTACTCGTGGTAAATTGGGCTGTACTTTTTCCTACGCCTTCGCTTAATTCTTTGCACAGGCAGGGCTCTGTCTTTTCTCATGACTTCTTGTAAAGCTTTATGCTGCTGAACCTTCTGTGGTTGCGACCATGTGTGTAAGTGCTAATGGCTCGAAGGCGCGTTCGAAGGGAGTGCTGGACCAGTCCTTCAGAAACCAAAGTTACTGAGCAGATCCACGAACCCCCCAAGACACCCGTTGGGCAAGAGCTAGTGCTCGCAATGCAGACCTCCAGACCTCCAGGGCTTTGCTGATGTTTACTTCTACGTCCTTGTAAAGCTTAAATCTAAAATTTTGTACTCGTGCTTCTTTATATTGATGCTTATACTGCGCTGTATGCATGAACGCTGCATCGCCCAAGTGCTTTCAGGTGGCAGCTCCTGCTTTTTGCAGTGCAACTCCATTGGGTTTGCACACGTGTGGACATCTGGGGATGACTTGGGCTGGAGTCGGCATCGACGTTACGACAGTCCCGAGCCCAGGGAACGTCTGCGTCCCAAATCTATGCAGTGTAGGGAGCCTCCTCTTATTTCCAGACTGGATAATGCTCCCCAGAAAACCTCCTTCTTGGAGTATTTTCTAATTTCCTGGATTCCCAGAGAGGGGTAGAAGTTTACAAGCTCAAAAGTAAAACGGGTTTTCTAACCTCAGAAAAATGTCTTCAGTTGAAATGCTGGCGATAAAAGATTTTTAGGGTGTGGGCCATTTCTTATTTTTTTCTGAACTGTCTGCTCATCCTAACAAGCTGTGTCCAAATAAAAATGTGTAATTTTGAGCAATAAAAAAAAATATGTATCTTGCAAAGAACCAAGCAGGGAGATGCATTGCTCCTCTCTTCTTCCAGCTCCTACGTTTGTGCCGAGTTCCTGAGTATTTAGAAAGAATAGCAGCTCAGCAGATGTTGTGAATAGCTCAGCATTGGAACAAATGGATCTTTGATCTATGTGTCTTTAGTAAAAATGCTACTTGTTCAGTGGCATCTCAGAAACCTATTTGTGGGCAGAGGAATGCGATTTTTCCAAGTCAACCAACATCAGACACAAATGCTGCTGAGAAAAGCTACGATAGCGCCTGGCTTGGTGTCCCAGCTTGCAGGACTGAGCGTGGAGCAGCTCTAGGCCTGGCAGTGGTTGGCCAGCTGAGTTTTTAGCACTGATCTTTTTTTGCCATAATGTAAGCCTGAGGCTGATGCAAAATTGTGTCCATGCCTGCCGCTGGGGAGCGGAGAGGATGTCTGGACAGATGTGTTGGCACAGGAGTTCTGCAGCCTGCAAGCCCCGTTTTGAGGGCTGGGATGGTCTCATCACCTTTGTGTTGGCGATACCCAAAGTGTGGCACATGGCAGAGACCAAAGCTGTGCCTAAATACAGCTTGAGATTTCTGGGCTTCCTCCTGCTCCGGGCAGAATCCCTACAAATAAATTTTGAGGGTAGGCTGTTCAGTGTAGAACAGGAAGAATTAGGAATGAAAATGAATCTGTTCTCTGTACTCAAGTTGGCTTTAATCATATGGTAAATGACGCCTGCTCCACAAATTATTTCTCTTTGTATCTGTAGTGAGCCATTGCAAGCAAAAGACAAGCTCCTGAACTCAACTGCGTCAGCGTTATTAGAAATCTTGCATAATGAAGATGTCCTGGGTACCAAATAATCTGGTACACGGTTCTCAATCAACGCGTAGCATGAATCGCTCTCGTGTCGCTTTTAGGGATGCTTTCAGATTTGCTTTGGATGAGGTTCTTTTTCACTGGAATTAGATGGAAAATGTTTTCACAGGTGCCAGTCATCTCCTCTGTACACGAGTGCCTTCTCTTAAGGATAACTCGGTGTTTTTTGAAAACATTTGTAGTACTTTGAGTGGAGGATGAGTGGTATGTAGGTGGGAGAATTAAAAAAAAAGTGCCGAGGCTTTCATATCTCTCTCTCTTTCCCTGGAAACTGAAAATAACGTGCAGGTTTATAACTTTTCTGTAGTGGACCACAGCTGTTGGTGCAAAGGTTGGTGATTACGCTCGGAGAACGTAAAGAGATGAACCTGCTGGCACCGGGCGCTCTCCCCCACGTTATATTTTGCAGCGAAGGATCTTGCGATCGCCATCGCTTCTCGGAGGCGTGGGTGATAGCTGCCCGCTGGGCAAGTCATGAGCTGAGGCAGTCCTGGGACGACAGCGTCTGAACCAATTATTGGCTTAATCTGGATTTGAGGCGGTATCCGAAATGAGAGCGCTCCTCTGATGCCGCTCTCTTCTAGCACGTCTTTACGGCGTTCCGTGAAACTCAAACGTTCCCCTTCTTTTCTGCCAAATTTCCAGCTGGTGTAAATAAGTGTAGAAGTTCCTCCGAGCTTGTTGTCAGAGCAAACATCTGGCCCCATTATAATAGAGATTTGGATTAAATTCATTGTAATGTGAATGTCTTTAATGTATTTATGCTGTGGTGGATGCATGTTAAATTAAACTAAATTTCTGAGGCTGAATGCCTTGCAGGATTTCAGTTATCTTTGTTAAAGCAAAAAAGCAAAATCCCTTTAGTCAAGCTTTAAACTTGCACGAGGGGCAAGTAAGTTTTTGACCTGGGGGTTCGGTGGGCCTGAGAATCGTGATGAATCTTCCAATGTCCTGCTCGATATCGCTCGGAGAACGTGAAGCCTGATTTGAATTGGTAGGGGAAGAGGAAGAGTTAAAATGCTGATGTTGTAGCTAAGGCTTACAGCTTTTTTTTGTGAACAGATGAGTCCTCCACACGCTTGTGAAGATGAGGTATTTCCTGGCGTCTTCTGGGCTGTCACCAAGCTTTAATGGCTGAGCAATGCAGAATAAACCATGGGCTTAAACCATGGGATCCCTCCTCTTTGCTGCATGGCCTTGCCTTACCTTTATGCATATGCAGGGGGGAGTGGAAGGGGAAATTGCATCGGGAGGAAAAATCCTCTTCCCATTACAGGCAGAAGGTGGAAACTGGACCTGTGGACTCTGAGCCCTGCTGTGTGGCCCTGGGCGTGTTGCTCACCCTTCCCGTGCTGCTTTCCCTCCTACGAAATGCAGGTGATCGCTCTGGGCTTTTGGGTGCAGAGTCCATCCCTGCTGTTACCCTCTAGCAGAGGGCAGGGTGGGGGCTCCTTGCTGGCAGGATGGGGTGTAGGGATGTGCAGGCAAGCGGGGACTGTCCCCAGGAACAAATACTGGTGTGTGCAAAAAAAAAAATAAATAACCCAAAACAAAAAAAAAAAAAAAGAAAAACCACCTGCCTTCTTTTAAGCAGCTCTGATTTAATTGTCTTTCATCAGAACATCCTGCTCGGCAGCTGAGCGCTCTCCTGAGAGCACTTTCCACACCCCCTCTCCTTCCTGCAAGGAGAAGGCTGTCTCTGCAGATGGCAGCTGTTTGCTTTGCGGTTACTGAGCTATGGAGCAATTTAGAGAGGGGTGAAAAAAAAAAAAAAAAAATCCCCATCCTTTTCTTCTTTAGGTTCAGTGGGAGTCGTAACTCTTGTCTGTTCGTCTTGTGTGTTCACCAAAGGCATCGCAGCCCGTGCAGGGCTGCAGTGAGATGTGAGCTCCTGTCCTACAGGATCAGATATTTGGGTGGAGATCGGAGGTTGGCATGAGCATCCTTGCCTTGACCAGGAGGCAGTTTGCAAGGTGCAAGCGGCAGAGCTGGGGTGGGGGAGCTGCAGCGGATCCCTCTCCTTTTTTGGAGCCCAAGGCAGATGGCCAGAGCTGCTGGGGAGGGGGGGATGCACCTCTGAGCATTCAGGTGTGGGCATGCAAAGAGGAATTTGGAAATAATGCCAAGCTATGGAGATGAGGCTGGGGCTGATCTTAAAGCCTTTTCGCCAGCATCCTCAGCAGGGAGGAATTGCTCTCCATGGCCCTCCCTGCACCTCCCTGGGTGTGGGAGCTCCTGGCCCCTCTTCTCCTGGTGGCATTGGGCCTGTTGCCTTCAAGGATTTGAAGGCATTGAAGTATTTGATTAAGCCTTTTAGGATGAAAAGGGGCAGGATAACTCAGGTGGTGGCGTGTAGGCTTCCAAACTCTAACTGGAGGATCTGTTTCATGACAAGTGACCACTATAAAGCATCATATCAGAGCTCCTCTTGGTGTCTGCTTATTGACCCATCTTTTGTTTGGCGTTAAGGTATTGCAGCCCCACGGCTGGCCCGGTGTTGCTGTCAGGACAGCATCGAGCATCCCAGAGGCTCAGTGCTGGAAGAGCTCAGAGGAGGAGGAACAGCAGCCGGGGTTGCCTTTCCTCTTCTCATCTCTCCTGGACATAACCACCCAGGAGCAGGTTGGGATGTGGACTTGCATCTCCCCATGCTGTGGTCTTCCTTTGCAGACTTTGGGAGTGTACTTAACGGGAAAGCGCTTAACTGCCAGGGAGCGTTTGTACGATGACACAGTTAATGACCGCCCTACAAATTTTATAGATGCAAAAGTTCGGGATGACCTGCGCTGTGCACTGGAGCAGGCTTGACAGGGGTGGAAAGTGGGGGAGTGGAGATGTTGTCAGCCACGTCGGGCTCCCTCGGAGGACCACACAGAAACGATGCATCTTCCAGCAGATGTAGCTGGAGGTCCCCGCTCTTGCCAGTGGCCTCGGCCACTTCTCCGCAGCGAGGATGAGTGGGCAGGACGGAGCAATCCCAGGGGCTGGAGCTGGCTTCCGGATCACCCACCACTTGTGTCAATGGGCTGCGTAGATGTTGTCTGGTGAATAAGTGGGGATCCGGGAACAGGGATGCTGTAATACACAGCGAATGGGATCTACCGCCGAAAGCAAAGGTGCGTCACCGCCGAGTTCCGGGAGGCGAATCTGGGAAAGATAACCAGGAGAATCCCATGGGATCCCATTGCCCGGAGGTAAATGCAAGGAAACATGGAGGCGCTGACCTTCAAAGTGAGGGTCTTCCCCAGCTTTGCTGCAGACCACCAAGCCCTGCCACCCACGTGGCAGCTGGAAGCCCCTGTGGTCAGGACCACAGCCTGAGGAGGAGGGGTCGGAGCGAGCCCCGGGCTCTTGGGGTTTGCTCTGGGACAGCCTGGGTTGTGTCTCTACCCTGACCCTTGCTCTCCCCATCCCACCTACTCCTCCCAAACGGACGGGTGGGAGAGCTCACGGGGCTTGGCCCTCTTCCTATCAGCCAGCAGGATCTGCGAGCTTGTTCCCGAAGGGAACAGGCAACAAGGGGGAGTTTGGATGGTTTTGGCAGTTTTCTGGCTGGGGTTTGGTGGTTTTGTCTTTTGTTTTGTTTTTGTTGTCGGGTTTTGGTTGTTTGTTTGGTCTTAATGGTTTTTCTCTGTTTCCAGCTGGAGCCTTGCCCAGAGGTTCTGGGGGGTGTTTGTGTTTTGGGGGAGTTGTGGAATCAAAGGACCTTTGTGCTCCTCGCCTTTGCTGTGAAATGCAAATGGGTGCTTGCTTTGCAAGTCTAGCAAATAAAAAAAAAAAGTGGTTTTAAATAAAAAAAGCCCCTGATTTGCCGTTCTGTTTCTTGAGAAAGAGGTATTTATTTGCTGCTGTAATAAAGCGTACTCTGATTAGATATATAGTTATTGTTAATATGAAAAAATGCAGACTTCTGGAAGTGCTTTAAAACAGATCGAGACACTAAATTATGTGCATCTCTTCTCAGAATTCATTACAGCATTTTCCTTCTTAGTTTCTTCCTGTGTCCTACGCTGTAAGCTCAAGTATCCTACGCTGGATTGACACCTCGCCAACTGAGTGGTGATCTCTGGGTCTTTAAAGGGGGAATCTGCGGGATTCTGGACGTGCTTTACGCCAGAACGCCCACCTTGTTCGTAAGGTTCTCTGTGCTCTGTGAGTCTACTCAAAATCCTGGGGGTTTTGTTGTTCTTACTGTTGTTTTCCCTAATCTTTGCATTTTCCTGTCCCTTATATTGTCTGGCATCCATGGCTGCTTGCTTCGAAGGTGTCCGTAGCAGAGGGAAGCGCGTGTGCGCTATCGGGATTGCTGTAATGAGCTTTAAGGTTCGTTATGGCTTAGGGAAAACAAGAGCTGCCTTTTGTCTTCTGATATATTATTGCATCTGTCTTGGCTTTAAAACATAATAATGGGGAAAGCTTAATAAAACCTGTAAATCTGGTGAAATATTTTGGTCTAGTTTAGTTTGTAGCGCAGGTGATTGCAGCCCAGCATGGTTACAGGACAGGGCAAGAGCTGTAATTCAGCGAGCGATCGGCTCGCAAGGCTCTGCCTCTGCGCCCGTCACCTCCTCGTGCTCTGCCACCGCCTCCCACCGGTGACAGCTGCGATCTTTACTTGGAGGTACTGGCTGGAACTGGGAAAGTGGGAGTTCCAACCAGGGTTAAAAACCAAAGCAAACTGGTGGGGAAGGGATTAACGTGGGGTGAGCGATGGAAAGCTGGGCTGCAGCGCAGGAAGCACTGGCAGCTCCTGTTTTGAGGGGCGCTCGTGGGATGCTGAGCAGCACTCAGATGCAGCAAAGATGCAACACTGCTTGATCCCTTCGAGACGCAATCCCGTTTTCCCAATTTCCCAAGCCACGCTTCCCTGCTACCCCTGACAAGAAGGGCCATTTGAAGCAATAAGAGTCCTAAGATGAGGAACTCCTGGAGAGAGTCCAGAGGAGGGCAACAAGGATGATGGGGGGACTGGAGCATCTCCCCTAGGAGGAAAGGCTGAGGGAGCTGGGCTTGTTCAGCCTGGAGAAGAGAAGGCTGAGAGGGGACCTCATCACCACCTACAAATATCTTAAGGGTGGGGGTCACGAGGACGGAGCCAGACTCTTCCCAGTGGTGCCCAGCACCAGGACAAGGGGCAATGGGCACAAACTGAAGCAGAAGAGGTTCCAGTTGAACGTGAGGAAGAACTTGTTGAGTGTGAGGGTGCCTGAGCCCTGGCCCAGGCTGCCCAGGGGGGCTGTGGAGTCTCCTTCTCTGGAGATATTCAACCCCTGCCTGGATGATGTCCTGTGTAAGATGCTCTAGGAGAACCTGCTTGAGCAGGGGGGTTGGACTGGGTGATCTCCCAAGGTCCCTTCCAACCCTTGCGATTCTGTGATTCTATATCTTGCTGACGGATGCTGTGCCTGAAGACAGTGGCTCGAAGTTGAGAGGGTTTAAAACAAGTTGTTGTTTTCCCACGGTGATTTTTTTTTTTTTTTTTTTTTTTGTCTCGCCGTTGCTGGTAGCTCAGAAGAAGTTAGCTGGATTAGCAGCGAGTCAGATAAAATCTGGATGGGTTGGAGTAAGTCTGAGGGATTCTCTCTCTATGGGAAAAGGTCTGGCTCGGATTAAGTTGCTATTTATATTTCTAATGCAAAGGTACTCGCGGTCCAACTAAAACTGTGAAAACTCTTCGCATTCTTTACATCCCAGGGAAAGTAATTTGTACAAAATAGCCATGGGTTTAATGGCGTGTTTCTCTTAAACGGGAACTCTTCCACCATAAAATACCGCAAAAAGCTGTCGGTGTTTGCATGAAACATCCTGTCCTGTTTGTAGTCACGGGCTCCGCTGGGAAGCGGTTAAGGGAGAGCTGCTGACCTGCTGGTGGGGAGTGATTTACTGCCCACCTGGATGGAGAGGAAATGGGAAGGGTCTTTGGAGAGATGATCGTAGCACGTGGGATGAGCGGTTTTGAGGGAGGATCCCGACAAGCACCCATGGCTGGAAGTGGGTTGGAGTCGAATTTATCTTCTTATTTTTTGCTTATTAATCAGAACACCCCACCCCTCTCCCCTAGGACACGTTGTTCTATGAAAAGATGAGGAAAGCGTCTACTTTTTGCTAACTTATAGCCTTAAGCGCCTGCTCTGCGTGTGGAGGAGCAGAGCTGAGGGATGGGTCTTCTCCGTGCTTGGAAGGAAACTTGGAGACCCTTTGCTCGGGGAGATGCTGCGGCGTGCTGCCCGCTCTCGGAGTAATTAGTCACTGCATACCACAGAGCATCCCAAGGACTGCACGTGTTTGCTTTGAGATGCACGTTATAGCTGAGTTATAGCTTATAAGTTATAGCAGATGGCTTTATCTTTGAATCATGGAGTGCTATTGCAATAAACGCAACAAATAATTTGTGCATGCGGAACGTCCCAAGGGTCCGACTAAAGCCCTTAATCATTGTCTGGGTCTTATTCTACGTCTATGCTAATATGACTTGCTGGTTTGGATGGTTTCTGCTTTTTTTTTTCCCTGGGTATCTCTCCTCTGAAAGTACGGAGGCTGCGTGCTTTAACTCAAGCATTTCTGACTTAAAATGAGACAGAACTGGGTTTTGGGGCTGGGGAGCAAGTTTTTCTTCTGTTCCAAAAAGTTTCTCAGGAATCTGAAAAGGATTTTTCTCAGCAAATGTGTGTTTCTTCAGGGGTGAAATTAGGTGACCTATATTCCATCTAAGGGATGCATGATAGATAGGGCTTCTGCAGAGGAAGGAATTTCACTCCTGATGAATAATAATCAAATCAAAAAGAAGGAAAACACATATAACTCTTGATCCATTTTGGACTCTGACCGTTCCCAGAAGCGAGCGTGACTAATAGGTTTGCTCCAGGGCAAGCTGAATATTTTGCTGAAGTAAAAATAAAATCCAGAAGCCCAGACTGATGTCTGTGACATGAGTCATCTTCAGACTTCTGTAACTCCGTCCCGCTCTGTGGGATCAGCCGGCAGATCCCCGCTGAGCTTTGCTGCGAGGGGCACGGTAGGGCATGGAAAGTCCTGCTGCGAAATAACTGTGGGGTGACTCACCCTTGCTTGGATATGCTTTGACTCGCTGGTTGGAGCATCGGGGTGTATTGTCAAGACGTTGGCGCAGAGAACAGAGGACTGGTCCTCCTCTTTGTGCTTCCAAGCGTTGGTTCTTACAGCTGGGATCGCTGTCTTGCATAGCCACGGGCAACGTGTGTGGCCTCCCCCCTTTTCAGGAGATGCTGGTGGTGCTGGTGGCCACCAGAATGGTCAAAGTGAACTGGGGCAAAAGAAGTACGATGGTTTTGCGGGGAATTGTGCAATGGGCCGGTGAGGCTTGAGCTCCAGGGGCAATAGCATGAACGTTGAGCAATGGGATGGGGCAGGGATGCGCGCGCCTGCTCGATGCGATGATCTCCATGAGGAGCACTGGCTTTCATTGAGACGTAAAGAGGCCCCTCTGAGATCTTTGGTCATTTTTCAGCGGTGCCCGGGCTGCGTGCTGCTTTTAGCTTGAGAAAGGATTTCACCCAGACAGAACACATATGGGTCTAAATGGAGCGTGACCCATCCTGCGTTGGTGCTTTGAAGGAGCTCAGGTCATTTCACACTTGCGGGCGAGAACCCCGTGAAAGGCCAAAGAAGGGAGAATTTCACATGATTTCACCAGGCAGAAGTTGATGGCCTTGGACTGTGTTGCGTTTGAGTCATTGAGTTTGGTTCCAAGAGAAATTAGTTGGAATTGCAACCGGTGTAAACCAAAACTGGATGAACGTAGTAGGCAAATGCCAAAAGTTGGAGAAGGAGGCAAGCTCTGCAGAGGGTGGGGGGTCCCTCACCTCCGGAAGGGACTGGGGAGAGACCCCGAGGGGACTGGTCTGTAGGGACACCATTAAAATGTACTTAGTGAACACGATTATCTGTTCTATTCTTTTAAGCAAAACCAGAATCAGATCCTTCCAATAACTCTGCTTGTGAAATGTGTCTCAGGGTAGATAAAAATGAAGTAAAAAAAAAAAAAAATTCCAGTAGTTTTTGGTTGTATAACACTTGAACGTATCACTTATTCTTGCCAAAACCCCTGATAAGACCTCTATATGTTTTTTCTTTTAATTAAAACTGTGATTTTTATGTACGAACAAAATATTTGGGCCATATTTTTCTTTTATGGAATATTATGTCATTTAAAAAATTGTTCCTCGTTCAGACACTGAATTCCCAGTGGGAGGGAAGTAAATCTTTTAAAATGCATTCTACAGTCAACTCCCTCCAACGCTCCTTTCAGATACTGAGGGGCCTAATGCTTCATCATAAATATTTCTGGGTTTCTGAAGTGCTGTGAGGATCCTGGATTCCTCTGCTGGTTTAGCTGTGCTTGTATATTAATAGTTGCAAGAGCAACATAAATTTGATGTCTGCTGTACGTATATAAATGAAAGGGCTCTACACCTTTAAAAGTGTTTTTCTTCGCAATAAAAGTAGCAGGGTTATTTATAGGCAGTTATTTGAGTTTCTTATACTTTAAAGCCAGGGCTACTCAATTTTTAATTTTTATTTTTCTTTTAACGATGCCTGCTGGGTCATTTCACCCAGGTCCATGTACCAACGCGGCCACGGCCAGGGCTGCTCGCGGCTTTCGTGGTGGAATATGCATTTGCTCTCCGGCAAATGGGAAGAATAGCAAGGAACGTGGGAACAGAAGAGGTTCCAGTTGAATGTGAGGAAGAACTTCTTGGCTTTGAGGGTGCCCGAGCCCTGGCCCAGGCTGCCCAGGGGGGCTGTGGAGTCTCCTTCTCTGGAGATCTTCAACCCCCGCCTGGCCGCTGTCCTGTGCCCCCTGCTCTGGGTGAGCCTGCTTGGGCAGGGGGGTGGGACAGGGTGATCTCTCAAGGTCCCTTCCAACCCCTGCCAGTCTGGGATTGTGGGATTGCGTGGGACTTCACGTGGGCAACGCTTAGACGCAGGCTTGGTCTGGAGCAGAGCCCAGTGCGGCTCCGCTCGGCGGCACTGGGAGCAAGGCAGGACAAACGCGGTGCTGTGCCCCGCGGGGAAGCCCGATGGTGGCACCTCTGAGGACCAGGCTCTGCTCAGTGTGCTTCCCCAGGGGCAGGAAAAGAGAAAAAAACGTGGGACGTCGCTGAGAAGTTTGGGTTTCTTTGGAAATTATAGGGAGAAAAATGGAGGTGAAAGAAGAGGATGCTTTTGAACGCTGGAAAGATGCTCGCTGGCTTGGTTGTTGGGTCTGCTTCTGGAAAACCTTTGTATATGCTTATGGACATGGTTTAGTGGTGGGATGGCAGGGTTAGGTTAACGGTTAGACTTGATGATCTTAAAGGTATTTTCCAACCTAAATGATTCTGTGATTCTATCAGAAATGGCTGGTTTGGACACTGCTGAATATTGGTTCAGTTGGGGATTCACTGGAGGCGCCGCAGTGAGGAAGGCAGGGGATGTCAGTCTGTCCGCAGCGGCTGCTATCCCTGCCCATCTGCTATGGGGGGAAGAGACCAGACCAGCTTTGCCTTTCCCATTGGATTTTTTTAACTTCATTTTCTCCGGGCCCACTTTGGGACAGATATTGGGAAATGCTTTTCCAGGGCATGGCAGCCACAAACCACTGCTGCTTTCTTTTAGTACAGCTGAGCCCCGAGCTGGGAGAGGAGCACAACGGCACGGTTTTAATGGATGGAGGCCTCCAGTGACTTTCTTGGCTTTCTTGGCCTGTGGTTGACTCAGTTTCAAAGGGAGCTTCGTGACTTGGTCTTGGGGACTTTGAGGCACTTGTTGTCTGGTTCAAGATTGCTTCTTCCTTAGGATGGAATCATCCACCTTGCCAGGAGGGGAGAGAAAGAGCTATGAGTTTGTGAATGTGTATCTTGCAGATTTATAGAAAAAAAGCTTAATATTGAAGAGGGGCTTGTGTGTTAGTTCTCCTCAAAGCCTGTACTTCTGAGCCTTGTGGAGTTCCCCCTGAACCACGGGTTTATTGCATTAATAGAAATCATTTTACAAAGAGATCCTGCTGCAAGCTGCGCCTCGTGAGAAGCGTGGTGGTGCCTGTTGCTGGAAGCATCGCGTGCATCTAAACTAGAACACACTGCAAAATATTATAATGACTAAACCGGGCATTTCTGTACATTAATTCCTGCCAATTTGCTGAGAAATGATGTCATTTGTAGAGCTGGCACGATGAGAAGTCTCCTGACTTGCAACTGTAAACCACTTTCCACCTGCCTTTCCATATTGGCGCCACGTGGTGGGAAGGCAAATCCGTTGTTTAACATCCACCTGGAGGCTTCAGGGCTGGGGCACGAAGGGTCTCGGGTTCCGTCCCAGGGAAGGTGAACTCGGAGGTGAGTGCGTTTCGCACCTTGTTCGCAGGGCGCTTTCGAGCGCGGCCGCCGTGACGCTGCTGGCCGGGCTCCGAAATCCTGCTGCAGATGAACTGCTCCCCGTGCTCTCCCTCTCCGGCCCCCGCTGCCCTTCCTGCACAAGATTTTTCCAAAGGAAAAACTCATAAACCGCTAACTCTTGCTTCCCTGTTACTTTGGTCTTCTCGCTCCCCCCGTCTCTCCCCCCAGAACACGTTATTCTATTTCATTGTAAATGCTTTGTTCGCTGCCCTTAAGCCACCCACCCCGAGTTTCCATGTGGTCTCTCACCCTTTCCAAGCTCACTGAAGATGCCGTTCACCCAAGATGCTGCTTGGGTTTCCTCTCTCCCGTTTACTTTTCCAAACTCTACCTTGTTCGGCTGCCTGTGGCCACGTTTTTCTTCTGGCAGCTTCATCCTTCATCAATATCTGTGTCTCCATCCTCTGTCTCTTGTTGCTCCTCCAACCTTTTTCAGGGCTCCTTCCTTCTTTGGAGATTTTAGTTTCTGGCCTTTTTTTAGCCTTTCTTGTTGCTGCCTCTTAAGCTTGGGGCAAAATTCCTGCAACTACCTTTGAAGCTGTTTCATCTTCCTCCTTCTGGCTGTGGCCAGGTTTAGGGCAGGACCAAGCAAACCACCCGGTACTGGTTTGTAGCTTCCTTTAGTCCTCCGAGTCCTGTATTAGCTCTTAATTTAATTCACAAACTTTCTGGGTCAGGGACCACCCTGCTGTGCCTACAAAGCACCGTGCACAACAGCTTCTGCTCCAAGAGCGGCTTCCCAGCTCCTCCAGCACCGATGGTTGCACAACCCTTGTGCAGAAGGTGTAGCTGTGACCGACGGCCGTGGGCACGAGTCCAGTGAGACCTTCCAAGGCGTAGCTTGGGAAGTGTGTGGCTTGATCACCGTTCAAGGTGACAGATGTGTAAGAAACGTGAGATTGTGTCACTGCGAATGCACTTTGGTTTCCCTTTATTTGACCTTTCAGGAGTGCTCTGCTGCGAGCAAGCCGGGCCAAGCTTTGCTTCTGTGCTCTGCTGTGGCTGGCCCAAACCTTAAAACAAATCCTATAGCGATTAAAGCTTAAAGACACAAAACTGGGAGGAGTGGCTGATATGCCGGAGGGCTGTGCTGCCATTCAGCAGGACCTGGCCAGGCTGGAGAGTTGGGCAGAGAGGGACATGATGAAATTCAACAAGGGCAAGTGCCAAGTGCTGCACCTGGGGAGGTTGAACCCCATGCACCAGTCCAGGCTGGGGGCTGACCTGCTGGGAAGCAGCTCTGCCAAGAGGGACCTGGGAGTCCTGGTGGATGACAAGCTGACCATGAGCCAGCAGGGTGCCCTTGTTGCCAAGAAGGCCAATGGCATCTTGGGGGGCATCAAGAGGAGCGTGGCCAGCAGTGCAAGGGAGGTTCTGCTCCCCCTCTGCTCTGCCCTGGGGAGACCCCACCTGGAGCACTGGGTCCGGTTCTGGGCTCCCCGGTTCAAGAAAGATGAGGAACTCCTAGAAAGAGTCCAGAGGAGGGCAACAAGGATGATAAAGGGTCTGGAGCATCTCCCCTGTGTGGAAAGGCTGAGGGAGCTGGGCTTGTTCAGCCTGGAGAAGAGAAGGCTGAGAGGGGACCTCATCACCACCTACAAATATCTCAAGGGTGGGGGTCACGAGGACGGAACCAGTCTCTTTGCAGTGGTGCCCAGCGCCAGGCCAAGGGGCAATGGGCACAAACTGAAACATAAGAGATTTCAGTTGAATATGAGGAAAAACTTCTTGACTCTGACGGTGATGGAGCCCTGGCCCAGGCTGCCCAGGGAGGTTGTGGAGTCTCCTTCTCTGGGGATATTCAACCCCCACCTGGATGAAGTCCTGTGTAACATGCTCTAGGAGAACCTGCTTTAGCAGGAGGGTTGGCCTAGATGATCTCCCGAGGTCCCTTCCAACCCTTGCCATTCTGTGATTCTGTGAAGTCTCCAGAATAGATGGTGGCTGATAAAACATTGTCAGCATGATGCCTTCACGGTGATCTCTTGTGCTCATCAAAGAGTCCTCAGGCAGACACGTGTGCGCTGGTGGAAGAGAATTAGAGCTCGCCGCTCAGTTTTATGTTTGCAGGTGTAACCGGGCCGCTTCATTTCAACTCCTGTTCTGCAAACGGAAACATTTGGCAGGGTTAATTGGGATAAATTCCTTCATTGCAAACCTCATGGCTTCAAAACTACTAAGCTTGCTTATTATGAAGCATTGAAAAGGATTGATGGGGCTGTCTTCCGAGACTGCTTGCGTTGGATAAGCGTCTGCCACCTTGATTGCATAGAGCTTACACAAATGTCAGCCTCTCATGCTTGCGCGTTTTGGGTGGGATTTATGGATCCAAAGCTGTTGACTTCGGATCCAAACCTGAACGTGCCTGCATGACAAAAAGCTGTCAGGCTTCCAAATCTCTGTTTGGTCCGTGGCCCATCTCAGCTGCCTCTGAAGAACAGGTCTCTGTTTGCCCACTTGCTGGTTGTTGGGATTGGACTGTTTGCTTTTAAAGAATATCTCTGCTCCAAAATTGGGCTCGATGTGGGCATATGCTGTTAGTGATTGAGAGAGATTAACCCTGGATAGCTGCGTGGAACTGACTCCAAGCCTCCTGGGTCCTAGTCCAGATCCCTAGCAATGTGGTTGATATTCTTCAGACGTTAAATCTCTAACATTTTGGCTTGGATGCCTGCAGCAGACAGATCTAGATGTTAAAGTACTTCCAGTTTTAGAGGTGTTGGAAGGTGGAATTTCTTCTCTTCCTGTAAGAGGAAAGATGCACAAGTCTGAAGCTTAAATTGAGTTATTTGGTTTGGATTTCATATCCACTTTAAGGATGTTTGGATCTGATCCCCCGGTTTAGACCCGTCTCCCTTGGAAGTGTTAATGCAGTTTGGTGATAGCCTGGAGGCAGGCGGTGTTTGGGAGAAGAGCCAGGCAAATCCCTGGAGGACCACCACGAAGTGAGCTTTGGGAATCTGTCTCTGCAAACCTCCTTAGAATGACCCCGGCATCTCTAATTTCAACAACCCCCGTTGTCAGAACGTCAGGCGATGGATTTCCGATGAGATCGGTAAACGTTTAAGTCGGAGTCGGAAATTGAGACAACTTGGCTGCTGTTTAGTGCTGGTTTATATAAAGCAGACCAGCCCAGGATTCCTTGAAGATAGTCTTTCTCCATCTCCCACCGCCCGAAAAGCCACATTAACACACTCAGAAGAAACAACTTCTGCAAAGCCTGATGTTCTGTGGCTGTATTTACGCTGCGGAGAGCTGGGTCTGCGCCAGAAGCTTATGCAAACCACCAGTATCTCAATTCTAACAGACAGGAAGATGACAAAGCTCTGAAAAGTGGTGGGGTTTGGGGTTTTTGTTTTGTTTTTTTCCAATGGCAAAATTCCTGACAACAGCTCTCCTCGTGGTGTTTTGTTCTGACAACCGGAGCGTTGCCAGACTTGCCAGTTCAGGTCATATCCACAGGCCTGTGAGGCTCTTTAATTGGTTTTGAAATGCTGTTGACGAGGGAAGAGTGGGTTTGGGGGGGTTGGGTTTGGTTTGGTTTTTTATTTTTCTGCTTAGCACAACAGCTTGGGCTGGGCTCTGTTTGCTGGATGCGTGTTTGCCTCGGAATAAAACCAGTTCCCAGGAGTATCTTTGTGACATTTATGGAGCCAGTTTGCAAAGACACCTATAGGATTTAGGTTCTGGCTTTTGCTGGTTGAGTAACATTTGGGCATCCAAACAAATTAAGGCGATGTTTGAAGGGAGAGCCATGCAACCTTAAAAACAGGGGAAATTCAGCTGTAGCTAGAAACTAATTTGGCCTTCCACTCGGATAGCAGATCTCCTTCTCTCTTTAATGTATGCATAGGATTAAGAGATGTAGCTGGAAGGGGTCAGAGGCACACGTGCTCCACGTGGGCATCAGGCTGAGGTTCCTGGAGCGCTCAGAACAGTATTTGGTTGTGCGGTGGCTGTCGTGCAGTATGCAGAGATGCTGGACAGGACGTTAAAAGCCCAGTTGTAGATGTTTTGTTGTCTTTTCCAGAAGTAGATCATTCTCTACATTCTCATCAGGGCACTGCCTGTTATGGACGTACCCCAGTGGGGTAGAAGCAGGAGTCGTTGCCAGGCCTGGAAGGCATCTTGGGTACGTGGTAGGGCTTTTCTCCAGGGAAGGAAGAGCAGGGCACTTCTTGGCAGAAAGCATCCCTTTGCAAGCAAAATTTAGAGGCTCCCTCTTAGCCCCGTGTTTGTCAGGATACAGTGTTCTGACCAACAGCTCAACGAATGTGTTAAGGCTCTTGTGATGGCTTGTGGACTTCCAACTTTATGAGTCAGTTGATGGAGAGCAAACATCGCGGCAGATTGGCCACTTGTGTGCGTGCCTGGACGGGTGAGCTGCCGAGAGGGGAGGGTCTGGGTCAGCTGCGACTTCTGCTTGGTTTCTCATGACTGTTGAGATTGTTTCGCATTTTTGTGGTGGTTTTGAGGCTTGGGTGGAGAGGTATTAAAGCATGAAGCATTGCAACTGGCTTGGGAAGTCTCTTTAGCACATGCCGGAGCCCCCACGCCAAGACTTTTGAGACTCCAGGGATGGTGCTGCGAGCTCTCGGCATTTCCCCATGGACTGGAAGCATCTCAGATCTGGTCTTGGCTGGATGATGGGACAGGGAGAGGCTGGGGGGAGCCTGTGCAGAACCCTCCCTCCTATAACCAGTAAAACATGAAAATCAAAAACTTAAGCAGAAACTGCCTAACTCTATTCACATAATGCAGGAATTCTCTGACTTTAAAGGTCAAGTTTATAAAGGTTTACAGATACTTCACCATAAGTGGGGAAGGCAGTGCTCTTTCACAGGATGGGTTTCCCAGCCTTGGGGAAAAGTTTAGGGAAGCGATTGGTAAATTATTTGTATTTCACTGAAAACAGTTCTGCTGGTTTGTGGGGGGGGTTTTTTTGGTTTTTTGTGGTGTTCTTGGTCGCTAGGATGGGGAAACTCTGAAACTCTGTATCTTTGTCATTTTAATATGACTTCAATTTGAGGAAGAAAAAAAAAACCAAACCAAGAACAAACAAACTTTTCTTAATGTAACTTAATCTTCCTGTGGAATTCCATGGTGAAATTTAGCTCAAAATGCCAAAGCACCGTTATTTTCTGACTGCATGGGTTTTGACAGCTTGCAAATAAATAAGATTCAGCTGGCTGGCAGAGATCCTTTGCCCTCTGATGTACAAATGTCCAAAGGAGAGCTTGGAAGGCCTAAGATCTCTCCCTCATCTAGGTGCTTTTTCTCTTGACTCTTGAGCTTTTTCTCTTGACTCTTCCACTTTTTGGTTGAGCATGTGTCTACGTGCTCAGTGGCCGGAGTATTCAGCTAGGACTTCAGTACGCTGCCTGGTTTTTCGGGGGGGGGTTGGGGGTTTTTTGGGTCCTTCTGCCTGCACTTTTTCAGTAGAGGTAGTTCAACGTGAGGTTGATCTGCTCCAGATCTGTCTGGAATTGCCTTCATGATGAAGGCCAACTGCCCGCTGCAGTTCATTTTCCGGTTGTGCCTTGACGCGCCTCTGCCCTCCTCCGTCTCGCCGGCAGCTGTACCTAAGCATGTTTTTTTAATATTTTAAGCTCCCCAAGGCAGAGATTTTTGTGGTTCAGGTAGTGTGTTTTACACGCTGTAAAACGTTGTGTGCATTTATTTTATGATATGGGAACGGCAGTGAACAGGCAATGCTTCACCTGCCTCTGCCCTTGGTGGCTGCCCCTGGATGCAGAGTCTGGGCTGTGCAATAGCAGACACCGACACCTTGCAAATGCTGATAGAAAAGCAAATTTTGGTGTCTTTGCACGCATTTTTTTCACCAATATTGAAACCTGGAAGTGATTGCAATGCCACCGTATTAAAGTGCAGATGTATTGTTCAGTTAGCAAATGCCTTTTGACGTATGGTTATTTTGCAAGATAAATCACATTATAAACGATAGCGTTCTACCGACTTCTGGGAGAATCTCTGCAAAACACTGTTAGGGCATAGCTCTTCATGCTAATTACTTCATTATTAATTTGTGTGTTTAGGACTAGATTTCTGAAGTATTATAACTCAAAAATAATGCAGGTGGGCCCTCATAGGATGCCAAAAAGCCCATGGATGCCTAAGAATAGGAATCTCCGAAGTATCTTTCTAGATCTGTATCGTGGCTGGTATAAAGCCCGGTGTCATCAGTGGAGACGTTCCCAGTAACTCACTATGCTTTCAAACAGGCCTGCAGCACCAGTCCTGTTCTTGTGGAAATTCGATGGGCGTTCACCACTTGCGGTGTTGGGTCCAAGTGTCACATCCCCAAAAGTGCAGGCTGGCTTGGTGTAGCCCACCGTAACTCAGTTCCCCTGTCCCACTGAACTATCCTAAGCAGTCATGCGCTTGAAGACTTTTTCTGCTAAGATCTTGTCCATAAAAGTCCTTTACACATGCAAGTTGCTTTTCTTTCTTGGACTGCTTCGCGTTGGCCAAGCGGTGGCCTCTTGGAGCCCTTTTGAAGCCCTTTACATGATGTAAGGGACAGGCCAATTACCTTTATGGGCATTTTACACAGAAGCGACACCATTTTAACAGTCTGTAACTTATTTAATACATCTATCGTGCCAAAATAGGCTTTTTAGGTGCACACATAAAACATTTTAAGGCAACGTTTAGATGTTGTCTTAGCGCTTCAGAGAAGACCTGCATCGAGCAGCTTCCTTCTCCATATGAAAGAAATTCACATTAATTCTCAAGGCGCTGATGTGATCCCAAGGCTGACGAGAAGCTGGGGCAAAGGAAAGTTTGTAGGTTTGGGGATTAGTGTTGGACAATTAAAGGGGAAAGGGGAAAAGAGAACAACTCTGAAACGTGATTGCTCTCTTGCCTCATTTGCATTGTCAGCCCAGTGATTTATGCTGGGTGAAATGCATTCCAGATCATGAGAGCAGATTAATAAATATCTTTTCAGTCGGGTCCAAAAAAACATATTAGTGTCTTAATACGTTCCCCTAAAGGTGTGGCGCGCCTGTGTTTCACCATCAGCCGCTTTCCACGAGTACCGTGCTCTCACCCTGACGCTGATTTGGGGCATCAGCAATATATAAGGCAACTTCAGAGGCAGATAAAATGTTTTTGTTTTTTTTTTTTTTTCTTGCTTCATCCTGCTCAATTCAGGTTCTGTTTTTTTAACCTAAAGTATGTTCTTTGCCCAGCCAGGAAGGCCAACCAACTTCTCTTTTTACGATCCTTTATTTGCCAAAGGTATTAAAATGTGTATATATATATATATATATGTTCCTACCAGCAAGTTGCCAAACAAAACTGCCCTTACTGCGTGTCTGCTCCCGGGTAGCTCTGCCAAAGAGTGGTTCTGGAAGCTCCCCCCCACCCTGGTCCAGGTTTCCTCCTAACTTGAGCCTCAATGTGTGACAGAAGCATGGGAAGAGGAGAAAAAGCAAAGTCTTCCTAGGTTGCTATGAAGACACAACTCATATCTGCACCTCTCATCTTCAGGCGCCTTGGCAGAGAGCTGGGAGCATGGAGATTGGTGTTCACCTACATAGAATCATAGAATCATAAAATGTTTTGGGTTGGAAGGGACCCCTAGAGGTCATCCACTCCAACCCCCCTGCAGGAGCAGGGACACCTTTAACCAGATCAGGTTGCTCACAGCCCTGTCCAACTTGGCCTTGAATGTTCCCAGGGATGGGGCCTCCACCCCCTCTCTGGGCAACCCCTGCCAGTGTTTCACCACCCTCACTGTAAAGAATATCTTCCTTAGATCCAGTCTAAACCTACCCTGGTTTAGTTTAAAACATGCGTACCCATGTTCTCGTGCACCGTATTCATGGTCTTGCCACGCTGCGTAATCCTCCAGCGCGCCCGATGCATCTGTGCTAAACTCTCTCTGAAATATTTTAGTGGCCAATGGCTTAAAAGAGTCCTCCGGACCAGCTCGATCCAGGAGTGAGCGTATGGAGACCGGCAAGCCTGCCTCGGGCGGGTGAGTCACTGCCCCTCTGAGTCAGTTCCCCCGACAGCTCCGCGAGCGATGACTTCATTGCTGTAGGTTTAGACTAACCGACCGCTGAAACTTTCCCAAGGAGAAAGATTAATGACAGTGGAAGTCGAAAGAGTGGGAGTTGGGTGTTTATGGTGAGTCAAGTGAAACGAAGAGCTGGACAAGAGGTGCACGTATTGGGATGTATGCGCTCGCTTATGTCATTGCGTTGACAATGTGTATTGGAAAGAAAAGCACCGGGATGCAATCGAGATGCATGGGTTCCTGGAAGCTCCGAGAAGGATTTATTAGCCCGCGTTCAGTGATGCTGAACGGGACTTTGCATCTGCCTTTCTCTCCGTTATCCTGAGTTTTAGATCTATGGTTTTAACCGCCGGCTAGTCTGAAAAGCGCGTGGCTTTTTCGTGCAAGCTTCAATAAATGTAAGTGTCCCTGTGGAAGGAAGTCTAAGAACTAACAGTAACATAATCCGCTCATCAGGAGCCTGCTGAACTCCCCGAGCTTTTCACTGCTCCTTCCAACTTCCTTCGCCGGACGGTGCTTCCCTTTGCCTGCAGACAATTAACGATGGCTTTGGAAGCTCCTAATTGCATTGTGGGGCTGGCTTCCGCTGCTGGGCTGCTGTAAGGAGGAGGCCGTGGTGCCTCCTCACCTTTTGCTCGGCTGTTTCTGCTGGAAACACCTTGAGGCAAGCAAAGCGGTGTGCTCCGCTCTGATGCCTTTTGCAGCTGGGATTTCCAAAACCCAGACTGTAAAAATCCCCTAACAGGCTGGGAGAGTTGGGGGTGTTCAGCCTGGAGAAGAGGAGGCTGCGGGCAGAGCTAAGTGCGGCAGTTCAGTACCTAAAGGGGGCCCATAGGAAAGATGGGGACAAGCTTTTTAGTAGGGCCAGCTGTGACAGGACAAGGGGTGATGGCTTTAAACTAAACCAGGGTAGGTTTAGACTGGATCTAAGGAAGAAATTCTTTACACTGAGGGTGGTGAAACCCTGGCAGGGGTTGCCCAGAGAGGTGGTGGAGGCCCCATCCCTAGGAACATCCCAGGCCAGGTTGGACGGGGCTGTGAGCAACCTGATGTGGTTCAAGGTGTCCCTGCTCCTGCGGGGGGGTGGGCTGGGTGTCCTCTGGGGGTCCCTTCCCACCCAAAACATTCTATGATTCTAACTCTGCACCTGCCTTGGAAAAATTCTGTATCAGCCCGAAGATTCCAGGGGAGATTGTAACCTAACAGTAAAAACACAAGCGATGGGAGGAAGAGCGGGGGTTTCTGTGTGGTTGCTGTGCAGGACCTAAGCCTTTCTCCACGTTGTGAATAAGGCTGGGCAGCCCCGTGGAGCACCCTAGCTTCAAGAGGCAGGGACTGAACTAGATATGAAATATCGGTGGCTTCTTAACAGCACCTGCCCAAATGATGGGGCAGAACCCGGTATTGCCGTTGTCCTCGCTTCGTGGGCATTTTCAAGGCTGTGGTGTCAAGCATCGCTGCCCCAAGACCCTGTATTGGCCTCTAAAGCAGAAAAGCAATAACATAAAGCAAAGTAATTAAGGTTTGGGGAACTGTTCTATGGAGAGCTTTCTGGTTTGTGTCAGAAATGTGGATCTGGACTCGGGGGGTCTGGTTTAAATATGATACAATCAGACACATACCCAGAAAAAGGACTGTTTAATCAAAGAACACTTTTTAGCGCAAACCAAATAAAAGACAACAGCCAAAGGCAAAGGGGCTGCGGTGAGGATCACGAGGGGAGATAAACGCAGAGGAAGATGTGGGTGCTCCGTATCCTCGTGCGTCGCATCAACAGAAAATACAAAGTAAAGCCAGATGTTGGCTGCGTTGGGCTGGCTCGGCTCCAGGTGTGTGCTCTTAATATTCTGCCTACCTGGGACGGGCTGGAGCGGTTGCCTTGTAGCTGTGGCTCCGGGTCTTGCTCCAGGTCTTCAAGCTGGCATGCCACCCGGGCGATGGGATTTGAGGTTTGTGGCCAGAGGGGGAGATTGCCAGGGTCCTCGGGGTCAAAGCGGGCGGCTTTGGGCCAGCTGGGCTTGCCAGCTGCTGGTCCCTAGAGGTGGATGAGGGGAAGAAATTCCTGCCCGGTTTGGTTCTGCTCTTTATACTTGGGCAACTTTTTTTTCTGTCACCTGCTGAAGGAAGGAGTTGGGTTTGACCCTTGGTGGTTGAATTTTACCAAAAGTTCTGGAGCAAGGGGGGCTGCACAGCTTTCAAACGCTGGGGGTTTTCTCAATGTTCCATATTTGACCTCCCAATATTCTTGCTTTACATATAAATACGTAATCCTTTTGAATCCCACTAGCTCTTGGCCTCTATGAAATCGTGTGGCAGTGAGGTCTTTAGGTTGGGTTTTGAATTCGGGGGGTTTTTTTTGTTTTGAATTCTCCTATTCTCAGGCTCTGTGGAGGTTTCTTTGCTTCGAAGTGTGCCCTTGCTATCCTTGCAAGTGTCACCTAAACCAAATCTGACTTTAATAGGAATGTCATAGTAACGTCATCTATTTGGTGAGCGTACATTTTTCTTTTAAGTTGTCGGGATAATTGACCAACACAAATTTTCTGTTCACCGCTGTCTGTTAGACAGTTCCTGAGTAATTTGGTTAGAAATCACAGGGGCGTTTTGCAGCATCGACAAGGTGCGTGATCTCATCTGGCAGATTTTCATATTCTTCTGATGCCTGATTAGAGAGTGGTTAAGAGCAGAAATGCCTGCGGGAACCGGGGCGCTGCTGTCCTCAGCCACGTGAGGAAGGGCTGGGTCCAGCTGCTGATGCTCCTTGGGCTGAGAGGGGTTGGAGGTGCCGGCAGGGATTTGTCTCTGGTCACCTGCTAGCTTGGCGGTGGGGACAGCAATGCGGCTGCTTCCCCCGCTCCTGAATCTGTATCTGGCAGTTAAAATAAAATAAAATAAATCCCTGTTTTCCCTGCAGTAAGGAGGGGATGGACTGGCTTTCCGTAGGAATTTTTGCGTGTGTTAATTCCCACCAGCATCAGTTTTATGCAGCTGTAGAAGGCCCCTGTTTGTGATTGAGAAGGACTAAGTGGGAGCGAGTCTTTCTTTGCTCTTGGCCAAAGGTGAAGACACTTGAGACCATGAGACTTTCCAAGAATCTCTTACTAAGATGTATTTTAGCCATGCTTGATGGCTGCACTTACCTCCTATTTCCAGACGTAAAGAGCGTGCAAGCAGTTCTCAACTTGACCTTTTAAACCGAATGTACTTAAACATGCCGGGCCAAATTCCCCTCGCAGCCACAGTGCTGGAGCTCCCTGCTGGCGCCCGGGGGTGTCACCGAACCTTCCCGAGCTGGCGAGAGCTGTCGTGTGCTGAGAGGTGGTCGTTGGTGTCGCTAATCCCACCACGCGAGGAAGAGAACGGTTAATGTCCGCAATCGCCCATCCCATGCTTCTCCTGGGAGGTTTCTTTCAAAGATAACGGCTGCTTCAGTGCTAAATGTGAAACGAATGGCTTTGCACAAGTGGTCGTTCATTTTAAACACGTTTCTCCTTTTAAACACGAAGCTCCGGCGTGCTGGCTACATGGGGATGCTGGTGGCTCTGATGCTTCTTGGTCCTTCACCCTCAGGAGAAGGTGCAAACTGCCCGCGTTGCTTGGAAGCCTCTGCCTGCCTCCAGATTTCCATAAGATGAAGTTTTTGGGTCAAGCTGGCCACAGGGCAGCGCGTTGGAGCTCCCGTTTCTCCTGCATGGGGAGGGATGCACTTGTAGCATCCGTCAGCCTCTGCAGAGGTCTGGAAAAGCCAGGCAGGCTGAACCCCGCTGTGGGCAAGCCCCCCTCCCAAAATCTCATCATCTTGCTTCTGAGAGGGGCTTGTGTATTTTCTAGCTACTCACTCGTAATATCTTGAAGTGAAAATCCTGGTCTCATCACACTCAAACGCAGCTCTGCTTTGGAAATGACTGGATCCATGTACTCCGCTGCTAAATGAGAATCTGTACGCTAACGCGGGTACTCTTACAGGAGAAGAAGCTTTGGGTTTGCTTCATGAGATGAGATTGGTTTCACTTTGCTCAGTGGAGATTTTACAGCTGCTTTTCATAGCTCAGGCTCAAATATTGACCAGCTGGCAGTTTTGTGAGCTGAGATTTTTCTTTTAACTTTTGGCTTTTCAATAACCAAAACTTGAATGCTCTTCGTTTTCAGGGTTTCAGAGTCTCAAAGTGTCTGAATCTGAAGCAGACAATTTTTTGAGCTGTTACATTAAGAGGAGGAGGAGGTAAGTTTTTTTTCCTTTAAAAATCAACTTTTCGGTTAGCAAATACTGAAGTTGTACATGACACAGGTTTGTGACCTGGGGAGTCCTTTCCCAAAAAAAGCCAGTGGCCCCACTGGTGATGCTTGGCTCCAGCTGGGAACGTGGCAAGACGGGAAGCGGGGCACAGCGTTGCACCCCGTGCCGCAGACTTTGCCAAAGCTTTGTGAATGGAGAGAATCAGGATGATCTGATATACTGCTCTGATAGAGGTATATTAGAGCTTTAAATATTGTCCTGTTGCTGATTTTCAGAAGCATTCGTAGTGTTTGAAGATGCTGATGTGCACCTACTGTGATTTAAAAAAAACAAGTAATTATTGGGGTAAGCATGTGAGTCCTGGGAAAATCTACTGGGACTGCTTCTAGGAGCTGCCCTGCACCTTACCGTGCCTAAAGATGCTGCAAGTCTGGTCTGGCAAGGTGGCCAGTTACTGCCCATCGCTTGCTGGGTGCGGACCGTCCAGCTTCCTTGTGGAAGGTTCTATGAGAGGTTCTGGAGATGCTTAAACCCCTTGTAACGCTCGTTCCCTTCACCTCCCCATCGCAAAGGTGTGAGCACGGGCAGTTGTTGCAGAGCAGCCTTGAGCTTGTTCCTGCGGAAGCTCCCTCTCCTTTGAACCCAAAGGCTCGTGGCACTGCAAATCTCAATCGCTTGAGAAGTTGGGTTGAAGCTCCTGTGGTCCTTATCAGCTTTGGTGGGCTTTGCTTCCCCCTGTGGCCTCACCATGGGGTGTTGCTGGAAAGCTGTCCCCTGTAGTTTGGCCAAGGTGTGCTGAATGCTAAGTTGCATCTGAGCTCGAGGTGGCATTTCCTCCCTTCCTTGTTTTCAATCCCTGACTAGAGAGCTTTTTGTAAGTAAAGCGTGAACCTCCGTAGAGCGCGGAACGATCGGAGCCCCGCGCGGCTTTGGTTAAACCCACGCGGAGCTGCAGCGAAGCAGCAGCCAGAGCACAGCAGGTACCAGGACACCGACTGCCAGTTCCCAGCTATAAAAACACCCCGCTCGCACGGTTCACACAACCGGCACAGATGCAGCACGAGCAGCTGCCAGGGAGAAGGGGAGGAGGATGAAAAAAAAAAAAAACCAAAAAAAAAAAACCCCACCATTTGGATGTGAAAGCAGAGGAGTCGTGCATATCTTCCCAAAACAAAAATAGTAGCTCAAAACGCACTTAGAGTTCTTCTGGCAATAATAACCAGTGGATGGGAAGCACATTAGGATATTTTCCTGGTTTGGAGCAAGCAGATGTTATTGTGTCCACTGGAATCATGGCAGTGAACATAAAGCACAACTTCCCTGCTGCCCTGGCATGAATTTTGATCTCCCTCTAGTGTAAATCAGTACAGACTCCATGGAGGGCAATGCTGTTACACCGTTGTACACCAGAATTGGCCTTGCTTTTGCAAGTCCCAAGGGTGGTATTTTGATATGTAGAAAATTAATGCTTGAGATGGATCTGACCCAAAACCCTGGATTTGAACTCTTTGCAAGTTCAGATCCGGATGCAAACTTCACAGCTGCACCCTGTTGTCTCTGAGCCCAATAAAACCCTCTCTCTGAACCACCCACAAGCTTAATGAAAATGTAGATTGAGATCAGATCATTATGGCCTCCGGCCAGTGCTGTGAAGCACGCACGGTGAATGGCCCGACTCTTCTCGTGCTCGTGGTGATGTAAACCATGAGCGACTCCAAGGAAATGAGCTGGATTTCCCCAGCGTGGAGCTAGTTGTAAATGCGAACAGAATAAAACCCTAGGTATTTCTTTCTTTCTTTTTTTTATATCTGTTTTGAGGAGCAAGTGAACTCCCATCTCATGCTGACCTAGTCTGAGAGGTCATCTCCTTCCAGGAGGAGCTTTGCCAGGAGCTGAGACTGTATTTGTCCTGATTACCAAGACACGTTGTTGGGGAATGTGATGTCAAATGATGGCTATTTTTGTTCCAACCTCAGCCCTCTTAGTTTGTTGGGAAAGCTGACGCTAGCAATGAGAAGTAGGAAAGTCTTGGGAGGGGAAGGAAAAGGGGGAGAAGAAAGGATAGAGGTGAGGTCTAAACAGCTTGGGCAGTGCGGTGTGGGATCCCTCCTTAGGGACAAGACGTGTTTTGTAAAGCAAGCAGCAGCATTAGGCTCTTGAGAAGACTTTTCACTGGAGGGCTGGGGCACTGGCAAAATCAAGGTCTTGTCTTCTGCCACCTCTGTCCTCTCTTCAGAGATGTGCACAAATGGTTCAGCTCAGGTGACTATAAACTAGGTTAGATGTCTTCAGAAGGAGTGGTTCTTGCCACCTCAGTGATGAGCTGGCTGGATACGTGATTTGAATTTCACTGTGCAGGTTTTCCCATCTGAAACAGTAATATTTTGTCAAGTTCCCTTGATAGACACAAAACCTAAGCCTCAGGTAGAAACTTTTTTGGCTCTTGTTTAATCATTAGTTTACAAACCTTAGGGGGTTTGGGTGAGTATTTTGTTTCTTGTGTTTCTTCTGAGCAGTATTTTCATAAAAAAGCTTGCTGGATCTGTGCAGGTCAAGTCCATCTTTGGGTGGCATGGATTTAGAGTTGTGCCGCTTCTGCTGACTTGAATTTTTGGATGTTGCTCCTCATGAAGGGTCAAGACTAGTTCAGGTTATTGCTGGTGTCTGCATGTGTCACCTCGAGAGCTGCCTTCGCACGGAGCCATGTCTTTGCCAGGTGGGGATGTGTGTGTGTGTTTTGCGATGTAGTAAGTGAAGTTTGGGTGCTGGTTCCTCTCTTCTTGGACCTCCACCAGAGCAGAAAGGGTGCTGGGAACAGAGGAAAAGCCTTGACTTGCAGGGAGCTGAGATGAGGTTTGGAGGACTTTAATTGGTGGGGTCATGGGTTTGCTCTTTTATTAGAGACTATCTGCTGTTTTCCCAGAAGATGAAAGGATTTTGCTGTCAACACTACTAAAAAACCCATAACAAACCAAACCCAAGTGGGACTATGGTTCTGCCGTTAGCATCTACTGGGGCTCGTTTCTGCGCAGCCACCGCTATAAAATCCCTCAATTCTTTCCACTGCGAAAGCCCACAAAATGGGGTGGCAAAGCAGAGGATAACATCGAAATATTAACAGCCAGGTAATGGGATCATATGTTTTCAGAACCAGTATCTCTGCCTACATGGATCGTTTAACCTGTTTAAGTGTTTGGTATGGGTGCCTGGCAGAATTCCCATCTCCCACCCCCCTTTTTTCCTGAATAAGGGAGCAAAATACCATTATTTTTCTTGTTTTCCTCCTAAGAACAGAACTTAGCACCAGGAAATCACTTTGATAAAAGTCCTTAAAAACATGTTTCCATGTAATGGCTTGGGACCATTGGGAGAGAATCCAAGTCATAGCATGGTTGCGGCGATGGAGATTTGCTCTGAGCTCAAATAGTGGAGCACTTTGGTTTTGGAGTCTGCTTAGATCTCGGCAACTTTTTTCGGGATGAATAGTTGATTTGCCGAGAAATGCAATTTTGGGGTTGACTGAAACTATTTACTGAATTGGCACTAGTAGCTAATCTTTCTGTAAAGGGCAGCTATGATTTATTTCAACATTTTTGGAACTAAATATTCATGTTCTTCCACCTTGGATAACATTTTGTTTCATAACTTGCCTGCATTATAACCCCTTCTGCAAAAGGGAAAAATTATCCAGACTACCAAACCAAAACGAAGGGCATTTTGGTTGACCTGAACTTAAAGGATTATTTCTGGTTTTCCTTTGCTGAGAGGGTAAAATAAATCAAAAGCTTTTCACTCCTAATGAAAATACAACCTTCTTTCACCCCTTGAATAAGCCAGTGAATCTCATTTATTATTTGCCTGATTGTGAGCCGCGGTGCCAATCTCCACATCATGGGTCCTTTCTCAGTCATAGTTTCTCATCATGAGAATAAATGAGTATTTAATTAACGCTTTGATCTTGGGAAGTGGCACTTCCCGGATGCTCGTTCCCTTGTGCCTGTTCTCAAGAGCAGTCGCCCCCGGACAAGACCCCAGCCTTTGCTAATTGAGGTCCGTGGTCACTTTGCTCTTGACTTGAGTGTACCCAGGCTAGATGCTCTTAAAATGCAAGAAGGGCGGATTCGGATCTCAATTAACTGTGGTGCAAGCCAGCAGTTGAGCGTGTTTATGCTAGAACGTGCTTTTGTGAACCTGCAACTTACTGCACTGTAGGACAACGGTTTAAGCTGCTTGAATGCATCTACAAGATCTCCTTATTTTCCAAGAGAAAGCATTTCTTGTGGTTGAAGAGGATCCTGCTGTGGTTTGGGCCGTGTGGTTAGGATGCAAGGGTTCTTCCTCCATGGAAGTCATCCTGACTGTACGGGCTGGGCTGGAACTGAAGGCATGAGGCTCAGCTGCGGTCTCGGCGGTGCTAGGGAAAACTGTTAAATGAAGGTTTCACGATGTTGGTGGGTTGCTGCGTTGTTGGTTAATGTTACTGTCCAACACTTGAGAAAAAATCCATGGAAAATGAGCCCAGGCAAGTAAACGACCAGCTAGCGTCCAAGTTGCGCTGCGGTTCACAGCATCCATCGTGGAAGCCTGCCTCCGTGCATCCACCACGCGTACTGTCCCACAGCCTGGGCAGCTCCAGGCGCCGCGTGTCATTCCGTCTGCCCACGGTAAACAGAATAGCTTGTTGGGTTTGGCTTTTAAATCTAGCTTCTCTCGAAACAGAGCAAATAGCAGTGACCCCGCTCTGTGTGATACTGCGCTCATTTTTCCGTGTCTGGGGTTGGACTCGATGACCTCTAGTGGTCCCTTCCAACCCAAAACATTCTATGATTCTATGATTCTTAAGCAGCGGGGCAGAAAAATCAGAGGCAGGCACTGGGGTGTCTAGGAGGTGATGTTAAAGCCTAGAACTGAGTACGAAAGAGGTTAAATACAAATCTTTGTTAAGGAAGTAGACAGCGCAACCAAGTAAAAAGAGAATGACATGAAAACGAATGCGACATTAAAACTAATGGAGGGTACCCTGCTAACTACTCCTGAGAGGCACCTACCCCTTGCAATATCATATCCCCAGGACCTCGGAGCTTAAGCAGGATTATTCTTGCAACCTCAAGTTTATTCTTGCAACTCCCCTACCAGCGGAGGGGAAACTGTGGGGCAGGGCAGGATGGGGCAGCCCATGTGTTGACTCTGGAGAAACAGCAAAGCTGTGCAGTTGGCCTTGTGTCTTGGTTTTGTCTATTTGCTCTCGTTGCTTGAAGAAGTTTCTGCAGGGAGGAGGGAATGACGTAGCCCAAGCGGGTGCCAGGAATGGACTGAACTGCGGTGCTGGCTTCACCCCAACGCAGAGAGAACACGGGCAAACCCATCCTCCCCGGAGTGTGCGGGTGCAAGGTAGAGCGGGACACGCAAAGCTCTGTCGTTTCGGCTTGTCGGTGAGCACTTGCACAGCTGATGTCACTTGAGAAGCTACTAAAGGTCCCCCCAGTGCCTGTCACCCAAGGACTTGGTGTTCTTGGGTGGAACAGTGCTCTGACAACGAAGAATAATGAGTGGTTGCTTAATTTCTGTCAGCGCCTCTCAACCCAGCCCGTGCACTGCCTTCTGGCACGCAGCGCACAGGAATGTACATCCTTGGCCACGGTTGGGGACGAGCTGGGATCTGAGCCGCGGAGCCGTGTTGTTTGTGTTACAGCTTGGGAGTTGCATCAGGGCTGTGCTGTGAAGTGATGACTGGGTTGGAGGTGCTGACAGACTCCAGGGGAGCTCCTGGTGCCGGGCTCTGTCCCTGGGTGTATGGAACGCCAGAACGGTCGTTATCTCCTCCATCTTCCAGCTCTTGCCCTGCCGCCATTCATTTTATTACCCATTGCTCTTCGTTTTGAATCTCCCTCTGGGGGCTGTATCTCCCTGTGCTTCCTTCTGCTCGTCCTCGTGCTGTTGACTCCTCCTTGCTTCTCCAGCCTCTGCTGTCTGGAGCGGTTTGTCCATGATTTTCCATCTTTATTAACGGCACATAGAATCATAGAATCACTTTGGTTGGAAAAGACCTTTAACATCGTCGAGTCCAACCTTAAATCGTTCCGGTGTCTCTTTCTTGCCATGTACCTCCCACGCTCTTGCTGCGGCTGTTCTCCTGGCTTTGGTGGTGTTTTGTGCGGATCGGGAACGGTGCTGCATCACAGCAATGTTTCTGCATGAGGAGCAATGCCACCAGCCTGTGGGGCAAGCTCAGAGCCACCCGGTGTTCTGCCTCTTGTCAAGTCCATGCAAAGCAAGATGAATGCACCGTGTCCTGCCATAAACGTGAGGACTGGGCACGTGCAAACCTCACTTAAGCAAAAAGAAAGGATCTTTCCTGCGCATGCGTGAGCTGACTCAATTTTCACCAACGTGTAGCAATCAAATGACAAAAACGTGCCCATGTGCAACTTCCTTGTACAATGGCACCAAAGACTTCAAAGCAACAAATTGGTTGCACCAGGGTAGGTTTAGGTTGGACATTGGGAAAAATTCCTTCCCCAAAAGGGCTGTCAAGGGAAGGGGTCGAGTCCCCATCCCTGGGGGGATTTAACAGCCAGGCAGGCGAGGTGCTTAGGGCCAGGGTTTAGTGGTGGGATGGCAGGTTTAAGGGAATGGTTGGGCTGGAGGATCTTACAGGTCTTTCCCAACCCAAACGATTCTATGATTCCATGATTGGTGTCTTTTTAGACAATTGCATTTTCTATATTTTTCAAAAAATGGTCCTAAAATCGCTTGTGCATAATCTACTTGCTCGTAGTGACCGCAGAGATCAAGAGCTGCCTCTGATCCACAAACGCATGCACCGTAGATTTGCGGTCATGAATTTGCCTTTGCGGATGCACTTTTTTGCTCGAAGCCCCAACATCCGGATGCGTCTGTGGAAGGAAGGCTATGCAAACATGAAACACGCTTCAGAGTCCCCTTTCAGGCCAGCTTTGACTTTCCTTGAATGTAGTGAAAACAAACAGATGTTCTCAGAAAGCCAGGGTGACCTGGAAACTATTAATTAGGTAGTGAGTGAAAGAGGAGATTGCAGTGTTTGGATTTCCTTTAAGGATAATTATTTTTAGCCTCCGCTGACGTAGCTCAGGACAAGCTAACAGCAACCTGCTGCTGGGCCAGGGGAGAAAATCGAGAAAGAAAGATCGCTGCGCTTTCCGAGAGAGACGGTAGCTAAAATGCTGCGATTACCTGGGATTAAGCAAAGCCTCGATATATGAATTTGGAAAAAAATGTGCTTGTGTGTCCCTAGAAAACAGGGGCCGTGAAGAGTCGTGACGTAGTCTTGTTCCTGGAAGAGAATCCAGAAAAACTCTGGGTTTGGGTCATTTCTCTTCCCTTCCATCTCTACCTTCTGCTCTTCCACGCTCCTCCTGCCCTGGAGATGTTCAGATCTCCCACAAAGCTCTACGTGGCTCTCACGGTACCTTTAACTTCCATATATTTGTCTACAATGACAAATGTGCCACCGCTTGGGACACCTGAGAGGTGTTTGGCTCTCAAATCTCTTCACCCAGTCCATTTTCTGGTGTCTGCTAAACGAATAAAAATGGCAAGGGCTGACGTGTGTTTGGGGAGGCTTCCTCCCTAATTACCACCTAACTGCAGTGGGCGATGGGGCTCTTGGAGGAGCTTATCCTGCCGGGCCAAGGGAACCCCAAGGGAAAAAGGACTCCAAAGGTCCATGTGATGGAGCCTGCCAGGGGTGCGCTGCGGCAGGGGCCCTTCCTGTGGGTTTTTAAGGGTTGATTTGGCTCCAACAATATTTTGCCCTTTTCTCCTCAGATGTTTGAATGGATTTATTCCTGCAGGCAAGGATACCGTTGATGAACGTGGGTATTTTTTGTGTTTGCGAGTGAGCGCCGTACTCTGAAATGGTGAAGCGTGTCGCCCGGCTCGGAGGTGGGAGCAATGGCCCATGTTTGGTCAGTCATAGTCCAGGGAAAGGAGAAAGCTCCTGATGTGGCTAACCGAGGTGATGCCTGCTATGCTCTTTGTTTGAGGCCTGATGCTTAGAGCTGATGTAAAGGCAGATCACGAGCGTGTGGTTTGCACCTCACCCCACCTGGCTCCGGTGTAACGTGCTCTTGCTTGACTCAACACCCCATCCTTCCTCCTTTTCTTTGCAAACATCTCTCCCGAAGCCTCTCTAGCAATCTCCAGCTAGTGTCCCAACAACCACACCTGCAAATATGACCCAAATTTTCAGTTTGCAATGTAACACTAGATAAATCTCTTTCTCCAGAGAATAACGTGCTGCCGGGACAGGCAGCTCAGTTTGCTGAGCCATCGAGAACAGCAGGGAAAACCTCCTGTACAGAACAAGGAGGCTGTGGCTGGGCTCCAAACATCAGGAAAGCCTCAGATTAGAGGTACAGTATTAATGACAGCAGAGTACGATTACAGACCAAAAAAAAAAATACGCCGAGCCGGCTGTACGCCGCCTACCCTCTGCCCTACCCAGGGTAGGGCTGCGTTTCGTCCTGCCAACTGATGAGCCGAGCTAATAAGTTCCTTGCGTGCACACGGTAACTTTCATCTGCGTTATCTCTGTTCCTCAGATGAGATGGAACGCTTTGTTGGCCAAGGACATGCAGCAGATCCTTGGCCAAGTAGCAAACAGGACCTTAGTTAGCGATTTTGTCCCTGGCTCCAACCTCTGGCCGCAGAAGTTGGCTTTCGAAGCCCACACCACCAGGCTTTCCACGTTTGTACCGCCCTTCCCAGAGCTTTACTGGAGAGCAGGGAAGGGGCGTTAGCCCCCGTGTCGCTTCCCCGCAGCTGCGTTCCCCAAGCTTGGCTGAAGTAGGAGGCTCGTGGGCTTGCTGTTAAATGACCCCAGCTTGGTTTCTCCTGTCCCTCCCAGCCCTTCCAGGCTAAAGGCCACACGAGATGTTTTAGCTGCATCCTGAGCTTCCAAGCATCTGGGGCCGGTTCTTAGAAACCTTAGACTCGTGGAATCAGCACATGGAAGTGGCCGGGCTGGAAGGGCTGGGCTCCACTGGCCTCCGGGGAGCGTGTGGGAGTCCTGGTGTCATGTTCAGTTAATGGAACTTCACCAGTTTCATCCTTGGAGAGGGATTTGTGCTTTCGCCACTGCTGTTGGGGAGAACTGGCCAAGAAGGAGCAAGATAAGAACACCACAGGATGCGGAGCAAGCCGTGTGCCGCGGCACTGGGAGCGGCAGGGATCGCGATCCCCCAACGCGCCCCCTCCTTGGGCATGACTTGGCACTGCTCTTGACGTTGCTGTTGGTGTCCATGGAGCTTTTCCAGCGATCTCTGCCTGAGGATCCAGGCAGCGGTGGGAAAGCACTAGAGGATATCCAAATGGGTGTTAAAACCCGCCTCTGGGCGAGCACACAGAGGTGTTTTTCAGCACGGTCAAACGCAGGAGCGACACAAAGCAAGGTCCTTCAGCACGTTAGCATCATCATGCATGGTGTGTTGCTGTACGCGGTTTTTTCTGCTCCACTTTTTGGAGAGGGTACAATTGCCAGGGCTCATCTGTCACGTTGCGGTGATGAGTACCAAGCTGTGAACGGTGCAGGTCAGGACCAGGACCCACCTTTTACCTTACTGCCGAGGAGCCCTCGCTCAGTAGCTCATCGTCACCACGGTTATCACACCGAGACAGAGCCGTATGTGTTGCAGTTTCCTGGGGAGGAGGAAGACTTAAATACATGTATTTTACTTCTCTTAAGCGAGCATCACATTCCTAACTCTACTGGAAATCAATCATCCCTATGTCAAAAAGTACTCCCTTCCCCAGACAAGGCTTTCAAGTTTGTAGTGTCTAATGGAATTTAATAATATTTATTATGTTTCCAGCTCATTTATGGGGAGCAAGACTTGACTTGCTGCTTTGGGCTTTCTCTGGAAGGAAATGATGGACGGGGCTTGCTTTTACGCTGTCATGGAACTGCTGTAGGTTCGCACAGATTTAAGCCTTGCACAGACAAAGAATTTCCTTCTGTAGCTTAATCCATGATTAGTCTTAAATTTCAGCCTTGGCGGGAGGCGAAGGGACTCTCCCCTCCGTCGTAGATAAGAAGTTGGAAGTAATGTTTTCTCTTGGAAAGGCTCATCTGTGAGCGTTACACTCAAAAGGTGCTTAATCTTATAAACTTCCTACTGCCCTTTCCACCTAACGCTGCCGTAATCCCCAGATCCTCATGGCTAAGGTGTTGGTTGTTTCAGGATAGAGAAGCAGCCGAGTCCAAATTATACAGGTGAGTGCCTGCGGCGGTCTGGCACGATGCTGCCACGCGCCTGTTCTTCTCCGTAACCTCGTGCAGCCAACAAAACCATCGGGGACCATCAGTTTGCGTAGCTGAGGGGAAGAGGTGAACTCCATCTGCTAGCGCATCCTTCACCTGCTTCGCACCCCAATCCAGTCGCGTGATTGTTTTGTGGGATCCTATCTTCTGGCCAGCTGGGACAAACTCAGTTTGGGGCTCTGGGTTGCTTATATTTCTTGGCAACAAGCTGGCAGATATCCAGGACAAAGAATCCCACCCCCCTCCAGCTGGAAGACCTGCTGCAGCACATTAGATGTTGCGTCCAACTTGCCTACAGTTCTGCGGCGTGGATTTGTTGGGATGGGCACGCAATCTCCCGTGTCGGCCCTTGGGAGGGAGGAAAGCTCGTGGCCGCGTCGCATCTTCTGAACATGCCTTGTGTTATTCTGCTGTAGGTTCTTGCTTTTTTTTCTTTTTTTTTTAATAAAAAATGGGTTGGCTGAATAATGTGAACAATTTGAGTATTCGCTATAGGACTACCGGCAAATTGAAGTGGTGTTTATTTAACCTACAGTGACAAACCCAAACTTTATGGGGGTTAATTTTAATACATATTTTACATAGGTGAGATGACAATGTTATTAAAAACGAAGAGATTTGTTGATGTTAAAGTATAAATAGACGTCAGCAGTAAAGCCTCTGAAGTGGCTTTTCCTTCCCCTGGTCTAACGCAGCCGATGGGGTGAGCCTAAGCAGACCCCATCGCTCCTCCACCACGCACAGGAGCCAAAAGCCAATGTGGGAACTTATCCTTAGGGGGAAAAAAAAAAAAAAAAATGACTGAGTGTATTGGTTACCGTTTTCCTTGATGTTTGCAATTGCTGTGGGGGGTGAGTCAGACGGAGTTTCATACATAGCGTTGTGTGAACATGGGGTTGTGCAAGTGCTGCGGGAGGTGGAGTCCACCACCGCGTGGGGATGGACGTGTGGGGCTGAGCCTCAGCTCGAGGCAGGAGCCGTTTGCAAAGCGGGGCAGCCCCAGCTCGTGATGAGTTTGGGGCAAATGGAAAGGTAGCAGGTGGAGGTGGCGTGCAGTCAGAGCTCGCATGCATCTTGTGCTTTCCACCACGCTTTTTGATTTACGGTCGCCTTTAAAGAGGCTCTGCAGAGCTCTGGGTTCAGTGCCATAGTTTTGCGTTGTGTACATCATCCAATAAATAAATCAAGTCCCCATCAACTTTGCCTCTGAGCAACATCCAGCTGCAGTTGAGCAGAAACACAAACAAGCTGTTGCTGCGTTCTTCAGATCTCCTTCCTTTGCATGCACGCTTTGTTGTTTGCTGGCAAAGTGCACGAGGAGCCACCCAGCAAAGGGACAGGGGAAGGTAATTCCTGAGCCTGCTAGAGAACCCACGGCATGCTCCTGTTCACCGCGAGTCGCGTTACTTTTTGTCCGTGCCCTGTTTTTCTCACCACCTCTCTGTCCCGTGGATTCTGTCTGGGGATAATCCATGCTCATGCTGGAGGAATGCTTTAGGAGTAGGTCTGGTCTGGGTTTTTAAGGGATGACCTGTTTGTGGTTCTTCCTGACGCGGTGGTGATGGAGATTCCCAGAAAACTGGCTCAGTGGCCAAGACCTTTAAAGGAATTTGAAATACGTGGGGTGAGGCAGTAAGGCCTGGGAGAGGGAGATGCTGGCTAGACAGCAGCAGCCAGGACACACTCGTTCTCCCAGCAAAGTCGTCACCTCTTCCATAGCTTCTTGCAACGTTTGAGACTGCTTATGCCAAGCTCTTACTGAGTCCCCCCAGGATGGATCTGGCACGGGTTGGAAAGTGCAAGTCATGGTGTTCCTGCTTCTGCAAGTTTGCTGTGGTGGCCAGGAGAAGCTAAATGTTGGGATCTGATGAGGTGGTGTGCATCTGAATGGGTTCCTAGTGCAGCCTGGCGTATCTGCTTTCCCCACGGCCCTCCAGCATGAGCTGACCCCAGGTGCCACGTTGTGCATGATGGCAGGGGGTGACAGAGCACACAGCCCTTTAAACACCTGGAAAAGCGACTGGCCCCATCACAACGTTGTGCACAAATGCTGGGAATCAGCCCGGAGTTTGCTAGCTGGCCGGTTCGGAAAAGCCTTTCCCACCTGGGCAGAGGAACGTCTGGTGAGGAGGCTTCCAAGGGGATGGGCTTATGGGGCAAGCGCTGAGCAGAGCCTGTTGGCCCTGGAGCAGGGGCACCACCAGCTCCTGTCAAGGACCAGAGGGTTTCCTTGTGTTGCTGATAATTGAGTTGGGGTGTAAATGAAGATTAAGAAACCGGGCTCTAAGGCTCACTGTCCTGGCTGCTGGGAGGCTGAGCCGTCCCACGCAGGACACTGGCTGCTCGTCTGTTGGCCCAGCTCAGGACGAGCCCTACGTCAACCCTGCCAAGCATCTGTTGCGGAGAGCAGAGACGCAGCGATGCCCTTGGCTTTGGAGGGACAGCCTGGGGTGGGGGCGAGAGCAGGAGTGTTTGCTGTGGCGTTGGATTTATCCTCAGCCTATGGTGGGCAAGGGCTGGGTTAGGATTGCCACCCTGGGCACGGACGGCAGGGATCGGAGGCCGTCTGCAGGCAGCAGAGTGCTCCCGTGTCCCCGGGGTGTGCGCTCTGCTCTGTGTCTCCATCAGATGGGGAGATCCTCTCTCTCCTGGTAGCTTCCATGAGCTCCTCTGAACGATGCTGCACGTAGGGTCCCCGTGCTCAGAGCAGGCAGAGTGAAGTTTTACCAGCTGGTCTCAACGCAGGGCATCAGGGCAGATGTGACCGAAGAGTTGTTCCTCACCTTGAGCTTTGGGAGCCTTCGGAGGCTGCGGTTCACATCCAGCCAAACTGTGTGGTATTTGTGCTTCCAAAGAATAAAGGAAAAATTAAGTAAATCAAGTGCCTAGATTTCACTTTTACTGGAATAAAAGCAGAACATAGCCTCTTCCTGTAATTAATATTCTCCCTTCTACCTTCTTTGGATAATTACCCAGAGAATGTTTCGTTTCAAGCATCTCGGTTGCGTTGCGTGCGTGCAATAAATCTTAGGAGCCCTATGAGCATTCTTGCAAATCTCTGGGGGAATTCCGATTGCCTCGCATCCAAACAGCGCAACCGCTTGGCAAAATGCCTCGTAGACCTCTGCCCTGCCCTCGCTAAAAGGCTGGGTGATTCCACGGTTATAAGTATCTGTAGGGCCCGTGATAAATGCCTGGCTGAATGCCAAGGGTCCTCCAATATTGCAAATGCTCCGATAGGTGATGCTGTTACGGTCCTGTGTCGAGGTCTCCCAGGTTGTAATTTGGCTGTTCCCGGACTCTGGTCACAGGATCTCTCAGTGTGTTGTTGGTGACCTCTCTGCACGAAGGATGAGGGCAATCGCAGTCTAAACAGGAAGGTGGGGAGCAGGCGGAGGGAAGGGGTCATCTCAGATAGGGGCAGAGCCATGAGTAATGGAGGTGGGTTTTGGCAGCATCTGAGCATCGTCAGAGGTTTTCGAGTCATTTCCAGTGGCGTCTCCTTCCTTCACTGGGGCGCAAGGTTCCCGTGCTTCTGGGGGATGAAGCGTGGAGGAGCTGGAGCACCAGGTTCAAAAAACACTTGGAAGCGCGGCCAGACAGCTAATGGGTTCTCAAAAACACCTCGCTGCATTCAAGTGCTGTAATCATCCGACTTCTCCTGGCGTGTAGAAAGCGTGTGGTGGAGCTGAGACACCCCAAGTTGGGTTTCTGGGGAGCCTCAGTCATGGCTGACAGCAGATGACGGCTTTAAATGCACCCGCAGGTCTGTACCCACCGGTGTTAGGTACACGTAGAGCGGGTGTATCTCCAACCAGTGGTGGTTCGGTGGTCACAGGTGAGCGTCCAGGTTATCTTGGAAGAAAGGCAGGAGTAATTGGAATGTTGCAGGAGGATCTTCCAGATGCTGGCCCTTCCAGGGATGCTGCATTTGAAGTGGGTCCCAATGTTTGATGGCTCCCGAGTCTTTTTGGTAGAGAAACGTTTCCAGGCTGTAACAGCACTGGCAAAAAATGCTGTAAAGCTGCAGCCATCCTTCTGTGTGCCAGCAGTTAAGTAGTGCTCCCTGTTCCCAGTATTCCAGATACAAGCAAAGGAAAGGGAGGGAAAATTATCTTTCCGTAGGCTCCTTTGATTCTGCTTTAGGCAAGTCCCTGCCTATAAAAATACGGTGCCTATGGGTGCATTCCTCCCCTATCAGCAAGGCTTGGGTGTATCCCATGAAGACATTTGCTCTCTGGGTCTTCTCGATTCATTTTTATAACCTTACCTTCCTCTCTGGTGTCAGGATGTGCAATGCTGCCCATGCGGGCTTGTAGCTGATCAGAAGATTTTGGTTGGTTGGTTGGTGGTTGTTTCCTTTAGACTAAACTCTTTCCATCACCTAGCCTGGTAAAACTTAGCCGACTTTTTAATTTTTTTTTATTGAGTGTTGAGTCATTAGGATGTCGGTTGTAACTGGACTTGCATGTCTCAGCTGTTTCTGGATTGCAGCAATAAGTGATTTAAGGGGGGAACTGCCCAGCTTTCCCAAAGACTCAATTCCTCTGGTATTCTCAAAAAAGCAACGTTGGCCAAATCCTGAAGTCCTTGTTCAGGCAAAAACTTGTATCTTCTCACAGGCATCAGGATTTGTTCACTGCTGAATAAGTATGTTTGAAATATAGACCCGTCTTGCTCGTCTGTTTTTCACTGCTGCCCTCTGGCTCCGAAGCCTCCACAAGACAGATCTGGAGGGGATGCCAACCCCAGGGAGAAGGGACGTTGCCATTCGTTGGTATTTCTGAAGTGGTCCCATTTGCTGTTTAGATTCAGGTTTTGTACCTTCCAATTTCCCCTTGATGGTTCCGAGTAAAGTAGAAAGATAAGACGAGGTCAAAAGTGTTGGGCACCTTGCTGCTTGACAGAGCAGGTGATGCAAAATCACCAATTTAACAGATTTTTATTTTTTTTAGTGACTTCTTTAAGCAAAGAAAAGAAAATGTTTGGGGTAAAACAGCTATTTGTTTGGATTAAGGGGTAGAAGATACAGCCCTAGCATTTTACACACCCCCAATCCAAAAGCTATGTCTCGGAGGGTTGCCCTTTCCAAATATTTGTGAAGTCCCGGAGGGGTTTCCATAGCCTGGAGGTGAAGGCCATCATCAAGCTGTGGGCTCCAGGAGACGTTTTCAAGCTCGTTGTCTTTGCAGCAAGTCGAGGTTTGCATGGCACAGGTTCAAACGTGTTTTCCCCGATGGATTGACAAAGCCTTGCGGACAAACGAAGGCATCTCCTGCCGGAATTGCCACTGAGCCTGAGTCTGCACCTCCAACCCAGGCCTGTGTCAGCGATGAGGACCCCTAGGGGATGGGGACAGCCAGAAGGGAGGAGCTCTGCCCCAGGGCTCTTCAGCTGCCCAGGCAGGTTTGAAGCCTACTTGGCGCTTACTTTAAAGCATCACTTTTCGGAGCAGGAGGAGGAGAGGATCCTCCTTCCAGGCACCCTATTTGGCTCCCGTTTCACGCTGCCCATGGTCTCGGGAAGAGGGATCCAGGAGATGGGAAACTGCAGGACTGGCAGCAGCTCGCCCCCTGCTCTCCCAAACTCTTTGGTTGTCTCCTCTGGGGTTTTTTGTCCATGGTTTTAGGAACTGGTTTGTAGTTCCAGAGCAGGTGACTCCTTGCATAGCCCCCATGTACCTGGGTGTTAAGAAGTTGGCCAGTTGTAAGGAAGTTGCGGTGGGATTTTTGTTGTCGGAAGGCAGGCTGTAACCTCCCTAAGCACCCATCTGTCTTAAACTACGGGGAGGGAATTCCTGCTGACAAACACCCTTGGTTGTCCCAGCAGCTTTGCGTGTGGAGGAGCTTGTCCGGAGGACTTGGCTTCTGATTGGGAATTCAAAGACCACGCTGGGGCTGTGGGCTTTACACAACACCCTCCTCCTCGGGGTGTAAGGAGGAGAAAATAGTGGAGGAGAAGGGGTTTGTGCACGCGCTGTGGCGTGTCCCCAATCCTGGGTGGTTTTGGGGGACAGGACGTTACAGAATGCTACGTCCCATCCAGTCCATGTGGACGGATGACGCTGTGCCACGTGGCACCTCTGAACATCCACGCCTGATGTAGTCTTGATCCCACAGCACCAGCGGTTCTGCTAGGAGGGAACCTTGGAGCCCGATGTCCTCATTGATGCATGAGCACGACCGGGAAGAGCGACGCTGCCCCGTGTGCCACCTTGGGGAGCGGAGGTGGTGGAGCAACCCAAGGAGCTCCAGGCTGCTGATCTCCTAAATCAGCTGGTGCTGGGCTCTGCTGCCAGGGGGGACACACCTGGACAGTTGTTCTGACTCTGTCCTCCTCGCCCCATCCATCAGGCCACAGCCGGGTTTAGCGGGGTCGCTGCCACGGGGCCAGCGCTTGGTGGGAGAAGGTGGAAACTTCTCATGGGGTACCTGGCAGTTGCTGAAGCAACGCGTTAGATCACACACAGGCCTTGCTCTTAAGGTGAATACGTTGTCATGAGGTTAACAGAAAATGTTTGTGGGAGTGCTTGGGGAAAGAGGTGATTTAAAAAAAAAAAAATCAGCTTTATGCTGCTGCTTCGTCTAGATTTGTTCTGGTCCCTTGAACTTCATAGAGAACATTTTGGTGATGGCATATGCGGATGACGCTGTGCTGGAGCTAAAAGAAAAAGGGTTTTGCCCAAGGGAAAACGTGGATTTTTCTTCTGGAGAGAACAAAATTGGAGGGAGCAAAACCTAGACAAATTTGTTCCCAAATTTTTGATGAATGGTTGATATCTTCTGGGGAAATGGATCACTTAAAAGAATTAATCAAAAACTTAATTTGTCATCAAAATGCAGTCCTGACATTTGTTCGGGGGCTTTTGATCAGCTCGCACACCTGACTTGCGTGCACGAGTTAGATTTGCAAACGTACACATCTGTTTGCTTTAACTTGCAAACCAGTGCCAAGAGATTAGAAGGTACTGCCAGGAAAAACTCAAGTTGACGAATGGGAATTACCCTTCCTAGGATGGCTGTGAATGTTTTTAGGAAATAAAATCTCTTGCTGGTCTCTAGCAAGTCATTTGTATTACGGGCAGGATCAGTCAGTCATCTACCATTTTGTTTTATTTTAGTACAGCAGCCTCAGATCTGTGTTCCCCTTGAGCAGGCGGGTGGGGAGCGTCCTGTAGGTGGGAGCTGGACTGGGCGCTGATGGGAGGGGTGCTGGGCAAGGAGGAAGCTGCTGCTTTCCATCACGTGTCTTGGAGCATGCCTGCTATGCGTGGCAATGCTTAATTACAGTTCCTTAACTTGTTCTACCCTCCCCGCTTGTAAATCCTCCCCCAGGGCCACCTTCAGGTGACAGAATTTGACCCAACTGCCATGGCTCATCCCTCTGGAGAGGTGATAGGGACAAAGGTGCCAAGGGTGGTGACACCACACGTTGCTGCATGGAAAGGGCAAGTGAAGCATGGAGGACGTACCCTCACGGTCCACGGTGAGGTTGGGGAGGGCTGCGCTTGGCCCAGGGAGTGCAGCAGAGGCAAGGATACAGGATTCCACCCATCCCTGTCCTCAAATAAGTCACCAACGCTGTTATCTTTCAAGGGTCTGCTGCTCCCTTCTTTCACCTTGCTCCCCACCGCCTTCGCAGGCGATGAATTGCCCATCTGCTCATCAGAGGCAGGCGCCCGCTTTCCACATCTGCTGCTGTCGAGAGGAAGCAATGAAAGCTTTTTCCTTTAAGGATGTTCTGGGAACTGACCACCTATAGGAGTAAAGCATCCCTAGGTTGTACTCGTTCCTTTTCTTTCTCTGTTGACGCCATGCGGTATCCCTGTGTGTCCTTGGATGCAAATTTGCTCGGGCAGCCTTTACAAAGGCAAAGCAGCAGCGACGTTATCGCTTGTGTCGCAACGCTTGCGGAAAAGAAACCTCTGAGAACAGCCAAAGATGAAATAGGGCTTGGGAGGAATGACTGTTGGCAGGGTCAAGGCACTGGTGCGGGTGTGGAAAGCCGTACCCCAGCTTGCAAACCATGGGCTGCAGAGATCCCACCACCACCAGCATTTTCCATGGCTTCCCCTGTGCCAGAGCCTTGCAAACAGCGACCTCGAGATGTTTAATTGCCGGTGATGGTAGCTGGCCTTCACGAAGGAAATTATCCCTTGTTTGAGCAGAGTGGCTTTTTAGATTTAGGGGGATCCAAGTCCATTTTCTATTTTGGCCCGTGTTTCCCCCGTGACTTTCCTCCTTTTCCTCTGCCCCTGCTGTGAAACGGAGACGCCAGCTCTGCCCTCCCTCCCACAGCTGAACACATTCAAGGTTGTGAAGCTGTCAAATGCTTTGCCAGTGGGGCTATAAAAACCAGATGAGGAGGAGGGAAATCAAGTGACCTGCCAGAGGTGCACTCGCAGGTCTAATTACATGCAGGCGGTCAGCCTCCTACCAAATCCTGCTGGTGGGTTACGGACGTGTAAACCCTTTGGGGGAGCTATTGCCCCACGTACCGCCTTTGAGTCCAGCCCCCCCAACCCACCCTTCTTCACCCAAAACCAAAGGGTGCTGAGTGCCACTATCAGGATGGTCCAGTTACACCCTTTGCAGAGAGGGGTGCAGCAGTGGGACCTGGCGGGGTGGCAGGAAGGTTGGAAGAGGTTTTCTGCAAAGCTTGACCTCTGGCTGATGGTTGGCACGGGGTGGGAAACATATTGGACATTGCTCAAAGTGGAATGGGGTGGCGATGCTGGTCCTTTATGTCCTTGCAGAACTCTAGGCTTGCTGTAAGTTCTCCTGACTTTTGGCTTTCTCAAACCAAGCTAAAAAAAAAAAAAAGCAGGTCCGATTCACTCGACTCCTCCATCACTCTGCTCATCTCAGGTTGTGGTGGGGTTTTCTGAGCACTTTGTGGGTTTGTAAAGCATATTAAACATCATTAATCCCTCATTTAATAAAGCCTCTGACACCGTTTCCCACAGCATTCTCCTGGAGAAATTGGCTGCTCGGGGCTTGGACGGGCGCGCTCTTCGCTGGGTAACAAACTGGCTGGATGGCCGGGCCCAAAGAGTGGTGGTGAACGGAGTTAAAACCAGTTGGCAGCCAGTGTTCCCCAGGGCTCAGTACTGGGGCCAGTTCTGTTTAACATCTTTATCCATCACCTGAACGAGGGGATCGAGGGCACCCTCAGTCAGTTTGCAGATGACACCAAGTTGGCTGGGAGTGTGGATCTGCTGGGGGGGAAAGAGGGCTCTGCAGAGGGATCTGGCCAGGCTGGATCCATGGGCCCAGCCCAGTTGGGTGAGGGTCAACAAGGCCAAGGGCCGGGTCCTGCCCTGGGGTCACAACAACCCCACGCAACGCTACAGGCGTGGGGCAGAGGGGCTGGAAAGCTGCCCGGTGGAAAAGGCCCTGGGGGGGTTGGTCGAGAGGTGGCTGAATATGAGCCAGCAGGGTGCCCAGGTGGCCAAGAGGGCCAACAGCATCCTGGCTTGTATCAGGAGTGGTGTGGCCAGCAGGAGCAGGGCAGTGACCGTGCCCCTGTCCTGGGCACTGGGGAGGAGGCCGCCCCTCGAATGCTGGGGTCAGGGTTGGGCCCCTTTGCTACAAGAAGGACTTGGAAGGGCTGGAGCGTGTCCAGATTGGATATTAGGAAAAAATTCTTCACTGAAAGGGCTGGAAGGGGCTGCCCAGGGAAGGGGTCCAGTCCCCATCTCTGGGGGGTTTAAAAGATGGGTAGATGTGGCACTTAGGGACAGGGTTTAGTGGTGGCTTTGGCAGTGTTAGGTTAAGGCTTGGACTTGATGATCTTGAAGGTCTTTTCCAACCTAAACGTTTCTATGATTTATGCTGTGGGTAGGTGAAGTGTAGCTTCTCAGCAGTACCTGAAATGTGATGTCTCTCGGATCCTTGCCACCACCCAGGAGCAGATGCACAAAGTTCGGTGCAAATACCTTACCCCGTGACGATGCTGTTCAGCTCGCAGAGGTGCTGCAGCTCCTCTCTGGCAGGGGACCTGCTCGCTGGCTCTCCTGGATGGCAATTCCTGTGCCCGGGAATAGCTGCAGGATATGTGATGGGGCAGGTCGCTGGAGACACAAGGCTAGCGTCCGTCTCCAAAAGCGCTTAATATTTCCTTCTGTTCTGAGCCACTGATCCAACTGTGTGAGCTTGTGCGTGTGTTTGTGTGGGCCGGCGAGGGAGCTTCCTCTCCCTATCCCAGCTAAAGACCTCCAGGGTGTTCCCAGTAGTGGCATGTTTGTTTTCTCTTCTCCTCGAGTTTGAAATGGAGCATGTGCTCGCCAGTGTCCAAATAGCATTTGGAAGTCACTGTCTTTAAAGCTCGGTTCCATTGAGGGTTTTTTTTTTCTTTTCTTTGGACTTGCAGTGAGCCTCCTAGCCCAACAGCAATAAGGCCTGTTTTGGATGGAAGCTCACCGTGGCCAAGTTCTCAATATAGCTTCTCCAGAAATGTATTTGTCCTACCACCTACATTTTGGAGGACTCTGTTCCCAAAGGAAACCGTTACCTGGATGCTTTTCTGCTTTTCTCTCTCTCTCTCTTTTTTTTTCTTTTTTTTTTTCTTCACCCTTCAGAAGAAAAAAGCCTCTTTCATCCTTCAGAGGCAATTGAATTACAGACACCCTCTAAACACCCATCCGTCCCACAGAAGGTGCCAGAGGCAATTACATCTTGGAAACAGCTTTTCACTGGGAGGCTGGCGGCTGGCACCCTCCCCGCAGCCGGGGGGACGCGTTGCAGATGCGTTTGACGCCATCCCCTGCTTCGTGCTCCTGCTGCTTCCCCCAACCCACACCTCCCGGGCACGGGGCGCTGGGTGCAGCCCCCCCTGTTCCTCTCCTCTCTCCCCTTTCTTCTTTTCATTTGTTTTTACCAGATCTATAAGCCAGTCCCGTTCCTGGGTGGGCTGAGGGCGCGTCGTTGGTTTAGGTTCCACCCCAAGGGTACCATTACGGTCCTTGCCATGAGATGTCAGCGTGCTTCCATAGCTGCTCTTCCATGGGAAGGGCTGGGCACAAGAGGACCCGAGGATTCCTCTAATCCTATACATCTGTTTCTGGCAGTGTGGGAAACCTCCGTCGCTAGCAAAGCGTTTCCCCCAGAGCCCTGCGTCTGCAGAGCCTAAGGAAGACGATGCATAAAGTCTGCAGAGAGATGGATGACGGGCTCCTGAGTTCCTCGTCCTCATTTTGCCTTCTCTGTATTTATCTTTCCCATGCTGATAACGCAGGCTGAGGTTTTCTCTTTGCACACATTAGACCTGTTGGTTGGGTCTGGGGGTTGGGTTTTGGTTTGGTTTTTGCTGCGAGCGAACTCTGGGATCTTGACTGACCCGGCGTCCCGTGAGATACCATTGTGGAGCACCAATGTATTCCTGGCTGGGTGCAAATCTAGCAGGTCCCTGCTGCTGGACCGTGCTGGGTACAGGGTGGCATCTGAGGACGTGGCAAACTGGTGTGCTAAAAAGCAATTGCACCTTCATGTAAATCTTTTCTTTCCATGCACTCCCGTCAAGCCGTGCTTCTTGGGCAGCCGGTGTCTCTACATGGGCTCTTGCAGTTTATCAGATCACGTATATATTGCGTATCAAATACGGGATTAAACCAGGAAATGTCTCTGTTCTTGCTCCTAGCTGCAGGCCATGTGGCGTGGTGGAGTTGGATCAGAAAGGCTTGTGCAGGCATCAAGTGAGAGAGGTGGAACGAGGAGTGGGGGGAAAAGAAATGGGGGAGCAACTTCTACCTGTCCTGAGCGAGGCTAAAGGAGTTTATGCTCTGGAAGATGCCTCTGGAGGCCCCATCTGTGGGGAAGGATGGAGTGAAACTGGGTGCAGGAAGGAAAGGCGGGAGCGGTCTGCGGTCCCTGGCCCAGGGGCAGGTACGGAGAGCTGGAGCCCGGCGGGCAGAGCAGGGTGGGCAAAGGCAGCATCCTGCCCCAGGGGGAGCATGCTGGGATGGAGGGCTGGGAAGGGAGGTGTCCCCTCCAGGGGGTCTTCTGGAAGCATCACTGTGTTTAGAAAGCCCCTGAAAACACGGATGTGCCCCTGGCTTCATAAAAAGCTGGAGTTGAGTGCATCATTGAAAGATAAATGGCGTGGGGTATGCGGTGTCAACAGGGTAACTGAGCGCTTTGCAATGTTTAGGGAATGTCTCGGGATCTCTCTTTCCTTGGGCCGGTGATCCAAAATGTCCCCAGCGCTGGTCCTGCTCCTCTCGGCTCGCTGCCTGCTTCCACGAAAAGAAATAAAGTCTTGGCGTTTGCAAGTGGCTGCACTCTTCCTTGCTGGTTTTACTTTGGATTAGGATTGTTTGCTCCAGAGGGAAGAGGTTTTGCCTAAGGAACTCGGGATTTTCCCAGTCATCGTCTTGCTTTGGAGCTCTTTCCTTACTCCATAGCCACCAGGAGAGCAGTACCACGAGGACAGGACAGAAGAGGAGCGAGGACCATCTCTGATTGGCAGCGATGGAGTTGTATTAGGTGCTTCAGCAGTCAAAACCTCTGCTAGGAGGTTGGATACCATGTTTTATTACAGGGAGATTTTTCTTAAGGTCTAACGTAGCCTCCCCAACAGAGCAGCAGGGATTCTCCTGCTCCAGCCATTGAAAACTGGATTAGATGCTTGACCGTGAACACACCCGTGTGTGCAACAGTTAAAAATAAGGCAACCTCCTCCATCCCAAAGTCCTTCGTTGCCTTTATCCTCCTCTTCAATGTCATTTAATCCAGTGATGGGACACTGTCGGAGGTGGGTGCACGTGGCACCCGTGGTGCTGCTCCAAACCCTGTTGCTCAGGGCTGGGGGCGGACGGGCAGCTGAAGGCAAGAGCTCATCTCCGCCTCCCGTGTTTCTCGCTGAATAAGGAGGAGGATTTTGGCGTGGTCCTCTTTCTAGAGTGAAAGTGCTGCCGAAAACGCGGGCGGCCTGTCATTCTGCTATTGATATTCGGGGAGGACCTCTCTTGCTCACGCACGCGGGGTCTGGAACGCTCCCCCTGCTAACGTAAGGCCCTGCTTTTACATCTATACGAGAGGCATAAATAAGAAAGAGGCCGTCTCCATTCACTCCATCTAGCACAACAGCCAAAGAAAGGAAAACCGAAAAGAAAACAGCTCTCAGCAGCACGGGCCGGAGCCCAGTCGGTTGTCAGACGTTCTCCCTGCCAGAAAGATTTGGAGATCTCTGTGCAAGAAAATAGTCTTTTAATTTTGCACCAATATTTGCAGAGTGCAGGATATGGAATTACGATTTCTGGTTCGGGTGGCGTTGCTAAAATAACAGCAACGTGGAAAGCGGGGTAATAAACTTCAAAAAGAGCATGAATGACTGCTGGTGTTTGCATATCAGCAGAGGAGCAGTAGCCGTAAGGATGGATGAAATCTGTCTCTGTGGCATACTTTGCTCCTAGAGCTGGGAAATAAATGGGCACGAATAGCCAAAGAAATGCATGCTCTTCTCTCGTGTGATTTTTAAAGCATATGCTACTGGAAGATGTGGAGAGAAAAAAAAAAAAAAGGCTTACTCTAGCTGGAACATCTCACATGGCTGTTTAGGGCCTTAAAATACTCTCATCTGGAAAAGGAAAAGGGTTGGGTTTGGGTTTTTTTTACTTTATTTTGTTGAAGATTTAATTAAAAGTCGAAGGTTTTTTTTTTTCCCTCCCTCCTCCTTGCAACAGCTCAGCCTTCCTGCAGCTGGCTTCTCCGACGCTTTGCCGTACGATATCCCCCTCTGACTTCTCCCGACTTATTTCTGGTACTCGGAGTCTCTGCCTACGTTTTCTCCCTGTTTCAGAACCATAAACATGATTGATCACTTTTTTTTTTTTAGCAAGCTGTTGAATTATTTATGGATCTGCTGGGATGCTTGAACTGCCAGCTACAGGCACGCAGCCAGCAGGGAAAGGGGCCAAATTGTGAAAGGGAAAGCCTTCGTGCACGCTGAAATGAACTCGGAGGACGTAGGATGGGTGGTACTTGGGCTAACGTCCTCCAGAAGGTCTCGAGCATCCCTCAAGAGTGGTGTCCCGCTCAGAAGCCTTCCTGTAATGCAATGGAAGGGTCTGGCCTTGCATCGTGGCACAGCGCCGGGTGCCGTGCAATAAGATGGGTTTAGTTCCTGACCTTTTAAATTCTCAAAAATGGTTTGTTGTCTGGGCTGGAAGTGTTTTACAGCTGTTCTTCATCCGCCGGGTGCCACAGGCCAAGGCTGAGATGTCTGCTTAGGAGCCAAAACTTCAAATGTCAGGGTGACACGGAGCGGAGGGCGCGTTGGGCTGGAGGACAACTGGGTCAGGGCTGGATGGGGAGAGGGGAGCGCGGGGTGGGCGAGGCTGGAGGAGCCCACACGTGGCCGGGTGGCTGGATGTGGGAGGTCTGGGCTTTGCCGACGTTCGGGCAGCGTGGGGATGTGGGAGCCTCTGGGCTGGAGGAGCATGAGGATGATGACGGGTCTGGACCACCTTGCTCTGGCAGGGCGGTGCGGGACACCCGGCAGAGCAGCTGGTCCTCCTCAGCCCCTCTCCCTTGCACAGAGCAGCTTCACGTGCAGCGAAATGAAAGGGGAGGAATAGCAGCGCAAGCTGTTAGCCATTAGCGTGGTCGGTGGCCTGGCTTTCCGGAGCTGTTAAAAAGCCTTTAATTGTCCCTTTTCTACTTCTGTTCCTCCCAAGGCTCTCTGGCCCAGGGAGACGTTGCATTAAAAAATAAAAGCCATTCATAAAATGAGAGGGAAACGGCTGTTACAATCTCAGCCTTGTATGTGCAAGAGGAGGAGGATGGCGAAGGGATGATGTCGGAGTGCTTTAGGAGGAGCCGAGCGTTTGCTGGCTGGCGAGGCTTTTTGCCCGGCTTCCCTCCATCTGAAAGATGCTGAGATAGGTTTGCTGGGTCTCCTCCCCTAATTAAGATTTATTCAGAGCAACGGCAAAGGAGATTAGGGCTGTCGGGATGTTTGAATAAAACAGAAAATGTTTGGTTTAGTTAAAAATTGTTTCTGGTTTTCAAAAAAAAAAAAAAAAATCCAACCACATTTGAAGCATGTACAAAGTTTCTTGTTACTGGTTCTGAGTGAGTCTTTTGGGGTTGGGTTTTTTGGGGGTGAGGTGGTGTTTTTTTTTTTCCTGGACTGAAGCAGTGTCCCCAGGGTAGGCACCTTAACAAAAAAATAAAGATCCCGGTAGCGATCTCTGCCCGCAGGGGTGGGAGCCGTGGGTGATGGCTGCTGCTTGTGTGGTTTTGCATCATCGTTGTCACGGGTGTAGCATCAGGGCGAAGAGGCTGTGTTCTCCTCTAGTTTCACCTGCTGTTCTTCAATTCATAGAATCATAGAACGTTTTGGGTGGGAAGGGACCCCTAGAGGTCACCCAGCCCAACCCCCCTGCAGGAGCAGGGACACCTTGAACCACATCAGGTTGCTCACAGCCCCGTCCAACCTGGCCTTGGATGTTCCTAGGGATGGGGCCTCCGCCCCCTCTCTGGGCAACCCCTTCCAGTGTTTTACCACCCTCATTGTAAAGAATTTCTTCCTTATATCCAGTCTGAACCTACCCTGGTTTAGTTTAAAGCCATCACCCCTTGTCCTGTCACAGCTGGCCCTACTAAAAAGCTTGTCCCCCCTTTTCCTATGGGCCCCCTTGAAGCCCTGACCGGCCGCACTCAGCTCTGCCCGCAGCCTCCTCTTCTCCAGGCTGAACACCCCCAACTCTCCCAGCCTGGCCTCATAGCAGAGGGGCTCCAGCCCTCGGATCATTTTAGTAGCCCCTCGGATCATTTTAGTAGCCCTCCTCTGGCCCCGCTCCAACAGGTCCATGTCCTCCTTGTGCTGAGGGCTCCAGAGCTGGACGCAGGGCTCCAGGGGGGGTCTCCCCAGAGCAGAGGGGCACAATCCCCTCCCTCGACCTGATTCCCCAGGCTTAACCCTTCAGCTAAGGCTGTTCACGTCTGTAGTTTACGGGGAGGGTTATTAGGAAGACGTGCCTATGTTTTCATCGCGACAGAGGGACAAATTGGCCAACATGAGACAACTGCTGCCGCGGTGGGCCAGCTCTGCTCCCGCCAGCTCTGAGGGCGCAGGGCTGCAGCAGCCCACCAGGGCTTTTGGAGCAGAGCAGCATCACTTCCCAATTTAATATTGCAGCAAATATAAAGCACCCTTTGCGGGCAGCAAAACGACAGCAGGGAGAGGCGCGGCGTCCACAACTCAGCGGGGCTCTGCCCGTGAGAGTCGGTGCCTGTTGCCTTCCGAATGGGTCATGTATTTAATAAGCGATGGGAGCCGTCACGCCAAGAATGGACGGGTTCCCACCGTGGTGGAATTTGAAAGCATGTGGCACCCTTGTCAGGCTGCTAACGTGGTCTCCTTAACGTGGCAATGGATGGAGAGCGTGGGTACGCGCTGTTCTTAGGCACTTCATCATGTGAACTGCGGCGGTAAATGGGCTGCTCTTAGGTGGTTAAACACACGATGGAGGCCTTCCTGGAATCAGCCCCTTCTTCCCCACATAGCTGTACCATTAGTCGTTCTGATGCCGTTACCCACTTCAGAGTAGCTGCGTAGATGTTAATGCTTGAGTTTATTGCAGATAAGGCCAAGAGTTCTGGCTGAGCACCAGTGGTTTAGATATTGAACCAGAGATGAGGGGAAGGGAGGATGATGGAGCCCCAAGAATGGAACAAATTCAGGTGCACGTTGCCCAGACAGCAGTAAGCATTGTGCTGTGATAGGCACGGCCTTTTCTGCTCTGCTTTGGAGGCCCCCTCTGCCTCCTGGGCACCATCTCCTACACATGGGCTTTTGTCATCCTTTAGGAAGGGACCCAGCTATGCTGGTGGTACCTGCCCAGCTTCTGCTCTTGTTATGTGACATGGAGAGAGACGGCCATCTCCCTGCGGGGGAAGTGGGCAGGTGACCATGTCCCTTCTCAGACACAACCACGTCCCTTCTCAGACTGTGGCCCCTTGGAGAAGCAGCAATTCCAGGCTCTTGGCAATGTCTTTCTCCGTTTTCGCTGCCGTAATTACTCTGGGAAGCGAGTCGAGCGCTCTCTGCCGTGGACATGGAGTGGTAGGGGTGGAAGTTTGCCACCTCGGGTGGCCGTGGGTGGATGGAGAACTGTGGAGATGGGCTGTTCACGCATGGCCTTTGCGGGGGGGCGGTTCAGTAAAATAGGTGCAGGTAGAGGATGAGAAGGTAAAGGCCTATGGCACAGGAACAAGTGTCACAGCATGACGAGTTCAGGAACATGATGTGGTCTGTTCCTCACGACAAAGCTGGAGGATCTCATAAGAGGGAAAGCAGAGGTAACTTATGGGGCTTATTTATATTTTGTAACTTCCATGTACCTAATAAACGGAGGCCAGTTCTTCCAAAGCCTCACAGCAGATGTGTTTTCTGATCCTGAATCTCTGGGACTTGTCTGTTCTGCTTGTAGGTGTGTAAGTTTGGTATTGTAGGACTGATTAAAATATTACGCACTTTTCTGAAAGGGTTGCAGCAGCAGGTTTGCATTTTGAGAGCTTTGCCGACGGTTAGAATGATGTATGGTGCTGTCGCTAGGAATCCGACGGAAAAAGGATCATTATCTTTGGAAAAAAACAACCCTAAGCATTGAGGCATGGTCCTACAAACGCTAAGCAGATGTTTAATGAGGCCTAACCTGACTAATACTAAACTCATCAGGCCGCTTTTGGAAGCGTGGTTATGCTGTGCCTTGAAGCTACGCGTGGTTATGGGATTTGGAAGCCCAGCAGAGAACTTGCCCCATAGGGACCTTGGCAGGAGCATGAGCCAAGGGCTAATAACTACAAAGACAGAGTACCTGGCATGGTACATCCGAGTGATGCAAAAAAGCTGGAGGCTGATGGAGTATCATGGGGGAGTATCACTTTATGCTTCTGGTTTTTATACTCTCCCCATGGCTCTTAGCCACCGTTGGAAACAAATCCTGCGTTGGATGGGTCTCGGGTCCTGGTACGGCCGCTCTGGTGCTCAGTCCATGGAGCTTGCATCACCCTTCTGCCTGTCTGCAGCGCCGCGGGAGAGCGCTTCAGGGTCCCCAGTGTCCCCCTGAGGAGGGAGGAGAGGCTTTTGATGCTGAAAAAGACATTTTTCCCATTCTCCTCTCTTGCTGAAGGCAGCCTTGACCGTCTTTGAGGAGGCTCAGTTTCCAGCTCCCTGCGTGTCCCTGGCTAGCGGAGCCCGGCTTTGGTAGGACTGGATGAAGCAGTTTAAGACTTGGCCCACTGTTTTCCCTGGGAATTCTGCCTGAGCAGTTTGTGAGTAAGGATGTAGGCATTTGTCCACAGGATGGCTGTAACCAACCAAGCAAACATCTTTTAAAAGTTAAAGGAAAATTCAGAGGTGACGTGCAAGGAGAAAATATTCTTGCTTTTTTTTTTTTCTCCCCCCCTCCTTCATTTTATGAGTAGGAAGGGTGGAAGTAGTTATTTTAGCTCCTTTTTTTTTTTTTTTTCATAGCAGAAATACCACTATCGGTGGTTGTTTTTGTTGGAGGTCTCCTTGAAAGACTAGTAAACTTCGGGGAGAGAGCGAGCAGCTTTTTTTAGCGCTCAGGTGGAGGTCAGTAGACGTTTTGGAGCGGGCTCCCAGCTACGTTCTAAGGGAGGGTGCCGAATGGGTGTTGAGAGAGTTATAAAACTCCTGCCGGCGCTGAACGCTCGCGGCGAGCTGACTGAGTCTGTAGTCATCCGCAGAGTTTTGGGTGAGACCAAACCCGGGTAAAATGAGAATACGCAGAGGTGCGAACAGACTCTAACGTCCCGCAAGGACGCGAAGGGTGGGCACGAGCGTGGTCTGCAAGGGCAATGTTCAAGCAAAGCTCGGAGCCAGGAGCCACCAGACTCCGAGAAGAGCCTCAAAGAGTGAGTCTGAGGGCGAAGTCTTTAGGTACGGCTGCATTCCGGATATGTTACAGTGATAAAAGTGCATTATTTTTTTTTTAGCTGAGCTCGGAAGCTGCCAACTGACACGATGCCAGTTCTAGATGCCTGCCATTAACCTTAAAACAGTCTCACATTGTTGGATTAATGAGTCACCCTTGTGTCAACAGAGAGACAAGCCAAGCATATTATTTCTTCTGAGGGAAATTACTGGAAAAGACAATTCCTTCTTTTTTAAATTCCCACTTTACCTCCAGGTTTGGCATCCAGTAGCCAGCTTTGACTTTCCTCTGCAGCAAGCTGTGGGGTTGGGCTGGGGTTGCGCGAGGGAAAGGGAACGAGACCAGACCTGGGTTGGGGACAAATTTGCCTTCCTAAAATATCCTCTGATGTCATGGCTCCTGGGTGTGGAGCGCGATCAGGTTTTTGGAAGAGGAAGAGGACAGACTGGGACTTCTGCTGGGAAGAAAATAAACAGAGAGGAGAAGTCTTCCATTGATTGGGTCTCCCGAGGAATTAGACAGGAATTTGCTTCACGTCCCTGCATATTTTTCTCCTTACCTCTAATAAGGTTGAGTTAAGAATTTTAAGCCTCTGGTTGCTTACCAAAAATCGGCCCTTTTTTTGAGAAGTACAAGGACTAACCGGACTGAGGGCAGGAGTCCTAACAGGCGGTTGCCTATTGGAAACTCTGGGCGGCTTTATAGAGAGGGGGAAAAAAAAAAACCAAAAAACACAACCAAAACCCAAAACCTGGTGCTAGTTGGGAGCTGGTGGTGGTGACAGGGTAGGAAAACATCGAACGTGGCCCGGTTCGCCCCTGCAACAGGACCGACTGCTGGTCCTGAGAGCCGTAACGCTTTCCCCTTGCCTACGGAGGCATCTATGGGTCGTCATTTTGCGGGGAGAAGACGACAGCCCTGTAGGAAGGATGAAGTTTGCTCTCTGGGCGCATCGTGCAAAGGGAGGGTTGCAGGACGTTCGGACAAAGCTCCTCTTCCTCCTTTCTTTCCACCATGTTGAGTTTGTTTGTGTTCAACCTGCTCTCTGCAACTCCCGGCATCTTGTTCCTAGAACCCTCTAGGGCATCTCCTTGTGCGGTCCCACCGGTGCCTGCGGGTCTGGATGCTTTGGGGGAACACAGAAACCCTCCACCACCCACCTACTTGTACAGCCGTATCCTATGGGACGCGTTTCTTCCCGCCCGCGGCTGGTGCATCTGTACGCTTAGAATCACTTTGGTTGGAAAAGCCCTTTAAGATCATCGAGTCCAACCATTAACCTAGCACTACCATCCCACCACTAAACCCTGTCCCTCAGCACCTCATCCATCCTTCTTTTAAATACCTCCAGGGATGAGGGCTCTACCACCTCCCTGGGCAGCCCATTCCAGAGCTTCCACCCCCTCGTTTTTGAAGCAAAGATCACGGTGTGTTCAAAGGAGGGTTGCGGAGTTGTGATGAGATGTGCGCAGCCAGGATGTGGGTTATGCCCCGTTTGGGGGATAAGGAGCAGATTTAGGGGCCGTCAGTGCTAGGTGACACCTTCACCGTTCAACACCACGTCGCTGCTCCGGGCCCAGAAGCGCCCTGGCCAAGCGCTCCTGCCCTGCGGTCTCCTTGGGATGCTCACCGTGCTCTGGAGCACGCAGCCACCTCGGCTCTGACTCGCGCACGGGGGCATCCACGTAGCAAAAACCACGGGTCCTGCTGGGAAGCATCATCAGACGGTGCCAAAAGGGCTGACAACTCACTTCTCAGCCAAGGGTGGCCCCACAAAACCAGGGCGAGGAGGTGCTGGCAGAGCGCCGTCTGCTTTGGCAGCATCCCTGCCCAAGGAGCATCTGTCCTGTGGGTTAGGAGAACGTCCTCTTCAGGGACGTGAGCGGAGCGCTCGAACACAAGCCTCCTGTCCGGGAAAGAAAACAGGGGAGGACGTTTCAGGGAAGCTGCCTCCTTGCTGGAACTGAGCTGGCTTGCTCGGTGTTCAAGCTGGTGGGTGTCTGAGCTAGGAGGGAAGCCGGGCTCCGCCGCTAATCTGCGTGCCAAGGGAGGGCGGGGAGCTGTACTGTATGTTAAAGCTGTGTTAGTATTAGGAAGTTCCATAACAAATCATATTTTCTCTTGACCTTTCAGTTTCTGGAAATGTAGACACAATAAACAAACGTGGAAGGGATGAGCTTATGCTGAAATATGAGAATATAGCAGAGTGGAAAGTATAAAGCAAACAAGGAAGCAATTAAATGCACAATGAAGGGAATTAACCAATATGAAATCCATTATGTATTTATTTATACTCAGAGGCATAACTAATAATAAACATAGGATTTCCACAAAGAAAACAGTCTCTGTTCCCTATTTTAAACAACCTTGTGGAGTTGTGATGGTTATAGATGGAGAAATTCCTTCTATCGCGTTCTCCGTTTCCCGGTTCTTCCCTGCGGCATGGTTTTTATAGCGTTTGTCTGGGTTTACAGGGCGCCTGGGAAGCCTCGGATGCAGCTCCCGTAGCATCTCAGTTCTTGCCTTCAAAGGGTTTTGGTTGCACGGAGCGTAGCGGGATGGAGTCCTGCTCCACACCGGAGCTCCTGGGTACCGCCATGCTCTAAATATTAAATAATCATCCTTGTGATCGTTGGCTTTGAGACAGGCAGGCGGGGGGATTGGCCTGGCTTTTGCCAAACCTCATGGATGAGGTTTCAGTTTAGCACGGAGCAGCTCACGGAGTGTTTTGGACCCCATGGGCCTGACTTGGTGGAGGGAATCTGGGGAGAAGAGGGGGTTTTCCTCCGGGCTACCTGCAAGCGGCTGATTTGAAATACAGCGTACGAGTCCAAGCCACCTCGCTGGATCCACTCCAGTGCTTTAATGCTTGCCCTGTGGTTGCTGAATTGGGGTTTCGGATAGGTAAGTGATTTTTGGAGGTGGCGAGGACCTGCAATGACTTTACCGAAAATTTGGGCCGTTCAGCAACTCTGAAAATACAAGCGCTTTTGAAGCGCACGAAAATATGCGTGGAGATCCAGGTGGACTTGTAGGAACTATTGGAGATAAGATAACGTAGACCCTTGCAGCGCGCCAACCCTTCACGTGGGTGCTCCTGACGCCAGCCAGACCCCCTCTGCTCCGGCTCTGGAAGCCGAGCGTGCGTGGAGACAGGGCATCCGTCTCGCTGCAAAGGTCGCTGGACGCCTGCTTCTGCTTGGAAACCTTTCCAAGTCCTTATTTTACCACCTCTGGGGTCGCAAACCCTTGGTTCGAGGTGCTTTCCCCATCGGTTGCTGCCATTTTGGCTGGCGCAGGGCTGGTGGTAGGCGCAGGCTGTGTCGGTGCTGCGCGAGATGCTAAGGCGGCGCAGAATTTCCCTCTTACGGTTGGGTCTGGATATTATTATACAAAGCAAAATAAATTGCCATCCCTAATCTTGGTTTATTTATGGATCCGGCTTTAGCTGTTAAAACCCCTATTTCAGATGCAATTAGAGTTCCCTTTTGTCATGAGGAGGCATTGGCACCGCTCTGTCTCTTGGGATGATTCTCCAGGCCCTGGTGCTCCTGGTTGCTTCGAAATGCACGGGTGTGCGCAGCTTTGAGTCCCCTCCCTGGTGGGCTGCCGTCTTCTCCAGGGGAAAGCGGATGGGCTGTGCTGCCAAGAAGGCCAATGGTATCCTGAGGTGCATTAAGAGGAGTGTGGCCAGCAGGGCAAGGGAGGTTCTCCTCCCCCTCTGCTCTGCCCTGGGGAGACCCCACCTGGGGCACTGGGTCCAGTTCTGGGCTCCCCAGTTCAAGAAAGATGAGGAACTCCTGGAGAGAGTCCAGAGGAGAGCAACAAGGATGCTGGGGGGACTGGAGCATCTCCCCTAGGAGGAAAGGCTGAGGGAGCTGGGCTTGTTCAGCCTGGAGAAGAGAAGGCTGAGAGGGGACCTCATCAACACCTACAAATATCTCAAGGGTGGGGGTCACGAGGACGGAGTCAGACTCTTCCCAGTGGTGCCCAGCGCCAGGACGAGGGGCAATGGGCACAAACTGAAGCAGAAGAGGTTCCAGTTGAATGTGAGGAAGAACTTGTTGACTGTGAGGGTGCCCGAGCCCTGGCCCAGGCTGCCCAGTGGGGCTGTGGAGTCTCCTTCTCTGGAGATCTTCAACCCCTGCCTGGACGCTGTCCTGTGCTCCCTGCTCTGGGTGGCCCTGCTTGAGCAGGGGGGTGGGACTGGGTAAGCTCCCAAGGTCCCTGCCAACCCCTGCCAGGCTGGGATTCTGTGACTGAGCGCACGCTGTATTCTGCACCCAGATCGTCTCCGTTCTGCATTGTTATTTACTAACTTTAAAATCACAGCGTAGAATTTATCTGAGCACAAGTACAGTGGCATGCAATGGAAATGTCCGCATCTCAGGAGGCTTCCAACAAGGAGCGACTGGACGGTAATGAAGAGGCAATGCAGGCGAGGGCTCAGTGGGAGATGCTGGGCCCTGGGTCCATCGGTGCTCTCTGGAGCTGCGTCCAAAAAGCCATGGCTTCATCTGTTCCCCCCTGGTTTGATTACGCATGGGGCCATTACAGCTGAGCTGGGCTCCTCTGAAAGCACCACAAACCACAAAATGATGCAGAGGAGGGAAGTTAATACCCAGGTTCAGGGAACATGGAGCGGCTCGGTAGGTTGGTAATGTGCTATATGGAGTCTTTTATGGTCAGCATCCAGCCCGTGACCAAAGAGCCATGGTGGCTGATGAGGGTTTGGTAACTTATGGAAACCGAGGTGGTGGATCTCGGTTGCCGACATGGCGGAAAAAACGCTCACGCAGCAAAACCTGCCATCACGAGTGGTGCAACTGGCAAGCGTGCTGGTAACCTCAAGAGAGAGGCTGAAACCCAACCCACATTTCTGAAGGGATTCCTCTGGGAAAAAGGGTTGGAGAGGAAGCATGGGATGGCAGCGTGAATCTGGAGCTTAGTTCGGATTTGCTTCAGTCATTGAATGACTTTGCTGCCGGATTTTCAGCGTGCTTTATTCCAAAGCTTTAAAAAGAAAGCTGTCATCGCCACCCAGTCTCATTCACCCAGATGACGAGAAGCGTGCTTTGGTGACAGGTCATGGCTTGCGTTCTTTGATGCACTGGCGTTGAAGATTTGCCTTGGGAAGCCACAGCAAGCTCTGACCTGGCAAGAGAAAATTAGGAGAATGTGCGCTAGAAACATAGCAGAAGTTTGAGCAATCATTTCACAGCTGGAAATGGAGAGGAGCCCAATAGCAGGTATCTCGTGCAGGAAAACTCCAGACTTTGTGGAGGAGGTTCTCCTCTTTCTGGAGGAGGTTCTCCTCTTTCTGGAGGAGGTTCTCCTCTCTTGGAGACAGCACTCCTCATGATTTAAAGCAGACCATATTCAACAGCCAGCTCGTCCTCTGTGGGCATATGAGGTTAAAGTATCGCCCGTTTGTTTTTGTGGCAATTAGACTTTTTTCTTTTTTTTCTTTTTTTTTTTTTTTTTTTTTTTACATAATTATTTTTGATTGTCCTTTTCTGACAGTTTCTTGGCTGGGGTGCGCTGCAGCTGCCCTCATTAGGGGCTGTGCCAAACACAATCTCTTTGATATTGAATATTACTCGGTGGCTGCAGCCCCAGATGGCATGTGCAGTAGCGACTGAATCCAATTACATCTGTGTAATGCTTTTTAAATTGAAAGCCCGGTAGGAGAGGGATGCTGAGCTCCTCACCATTTCAGAGACTTTGACTATACTTTCTCCTAGGACTTGACAGATCAGAAAGAAGGGGCTGTCCTGGTAGCTTAAACTGAAAACAGAGTGACGCCGCGTGGTTTTTTTATGTCCCGCTTCTCCGTGCGTAGCGCCCGGGGCCCTCCGCGTCGCGGGGGTGCGCAGTAGCGTTGCGCCCATTTTGCAGGTGAGGAGAGGTGAGGCAGCGGGCGGTGAACAAGCTGGAGCAAGGTCGTCTCCTAACAGGCCAGCGGCAGAGCTGATGGCTGAATGTCCCTGACGAGTGGCAGGGCTGAGTCCAGCCTGTACCCTACCCCTCGTTGGACTCAATCAGTTCTCCCTCCTTGCCCACCCCCCCTACATTTTCAGACAAAGATGATCTTTTGTTTTCTTCTCCTCTGCTGCGCTGTTGTATCATCTTTGGGGGGCTCCTAATAAACACCAAATGAGCTCCAGCTAATGAATAAAACAATTATAGCTGAAAAGCCCCTGAGGGTGGTGAGATGCGTTGGCCTTGGGCGATGGGGAATGAGCACGGTTCGCTTGGTTTTACTTTGTTGTTGTCCAAAACGTGCATCTATTGAGACCTTTCAGGAACGTGACGTTGTCTACAAAGCACAACTCCTTGTTTGGGCGGCGGTGGTGAACGCCTTCAAGGGTGTCTCGTCTCACGTGCGGTGGACGCAGAGCGCTCTATTCCTTTCCTCTTGATCTGAAGTCTGCTACTGCATCTTTCTTCGGCTGCCGTCCTTTCCCTCTGGCAAAAGCAACCTCAGTCCTTCCAGTCTTCCTTCGTCGGCCGCATCCTTGTCCTCTGCTCCACATATTTTAAGGCTAGAAAAGTCTACGAGATGATTTATTGTCCTGCACAGACAGAATTGCATCTCGTTACCTCCGGCTTGGAAGCGTGCTTTTTCCACTTGTTGTCCTCGAGCTGTTGCCCAACCTCCGTACACCGATGCTGCTGACAAACCCACGGCGCTGGGGCAGGGTTGGGGGAGGCACCGGGACCCACTGCTGTCAGCAACCCTCACATGACCCACATTGGTGCCTACCAAGGGCTGGAGAGTGGATATTGGGGGAAAAACAGAGGAAAATGGGGCTGAAGGATTAGCGCAGGTTATTTCTGTAGTGTGAGGATTTTGGAGAGGAGCCAGGGGGTTGCTGGCACCACGTGCTCCTGTGATGGCTCCTTTGGGAGCAGAGGAAGGGGAAACCAGGGGAAGGGAGGCACCAGGGTACTGGGAGGGCCCGTTGCTATCCCAGTCAAGCTAAGCCTTATCCCGGTAGCGGTGATGCTGGTTTCTGTAGGTCCCCTCCATGGGCTGGCGTCACAGTTACCAACTGGGACTGTCAGGATTGATTTATGAACTCAGCCCAAACACGCGCGGGAACAAAAAAAAAATAAAAAAATAAAAAAAAAAAATGCAAAGGGAACCGGTACGGCCGCAGGCGAAAGGCAGGAGAGATGCTATGCATCTGGCAAGCCCGGCTGCTTGTTTGCTCCTGCTTTGCATTAAGCTGTTTGCTGCGACTTAAAAAACCAAACAACCAACCCTTCCTGCTGAGGCAAACGGAAAAGAGGTCTCTGGAAGGTGGGGGGGGGTTGCGTCCCGGAGCCGGTGCCTGCCCTCGGGGAGCCGAGCATTTTGGGGACCACAGCATGGGGGGGGCAGCTCGTGGGCGCAGTCCCGGGGTCGCCGGCTCGGCCGTGGCAAAGCTGAGCTGCTGCAACGTGTTTTGTGTTAAATGTTCTTTTCATTTCACGCAGAAGACGCGGATGCGTATGAAGCTGATTGCGTGTACATGCTGGGTTTGTTTCTTTTTTTTTTTTTTTCATTTCTATCGCATTTTTTAGATGTTAAGGCTTTGGGGTTTTGTCAGGGAGGCATTCTTATGGTGGTTGGAACCGCTTCTTCATCGGAAATTCTCCTAAATCTTGCTCAAAAACGTATATGAAAGAATCCGATAGTTGCACGCCAAGCAAACCGTTTTTAGCAATCCAAGATGCATTTATAACATTTTTTAATTAGCTGAAAATTTTGAGGGAAATGATTTCCAGTCACTGACCGTTTTTTGAGTGTATGATTTCAAGAGGTTGTCAACAAATAGTAGCTCTTCTCTTGGTACTGAAGTTGCATGGGGGATTTCCAATCCCAAAGGTTTCAGATGCAATTCAGTCAAAGCTCTGACTTTCTGATGCTGTTTCTGAAGTGTTTAACGTGAGGAGTTCCTGAAGCTCTGCTGCAATTGTTCCCCATTAGCGATGAAACCCAACGTGCTCTCTGAAGCAACCAAAATTGAGGATGTGGAATCAGCCTTGGTGTAGGGTGATGCTGGTTGCCCGCAGTGAGGAGCACTGCGAGCCCAGGTCATACAGAGTCCATTCCCATCTCAAGTGACACCCTCCTGGCCTTGCCAGGGACATTGGGCAGAGTTGTGATGCGGAATTGAAGCAAAACCAGTTTGTAGATCGCCCAAAGGTGGCTTTGTGGGGGAGAATGAAGATCGGGGGGCGTTGTCTCCATCTGCAGCGATACAACTCGTGGTGCCGGCACCCCAAGGCCCATACCGAACAGCAAGAACGTGCTCCTCCAAACCCAAGGGCAGGATTTCATCCTTGCTTGCTGCTCAACACCAACAAGGGGTGCCCAATGATAGCCAGAGGTTCCTGCCCATGGGGCAGCCATTTGGTAGGGTGGGCCAAAGCTGCCAAGGGGTCTGCAAGCCAGGGACTGAGTCAAAAGAGGTTTCAGGTTAGCAGTTGACCCTGTTCTGCTGTGTGCTGGATGCGACACAGGGAAAACTATTTCGCCCAAGGCTCTTTGGAATGGTTGAAATCTGGTGCTTGCAAGGTAAACCCTCACCCCTGCTCTTGTCCCCAGAGATGCATGGGGGGAAGACCCACGTGGGTGAGTCGCGGGGCCAAGCTGCGCCCTGTGGGGTGGTGCTGCTCCCCAGGAGCTCCCCGGTTGGTTTTTTGGTGTCTCACCAGTGGGGTAAGCGGGAAGGTGGGAGCTGTGCTTTGGGAAACCAGGAGTGTTTGCAGCCATCGGCTCCCTTCCCAGCGCTGCTCTCCGGGACAAGCTCAAGCTCATAAATCTCCTACTCCGCAGGGAGCATTTGTGCTATAAACTAATTAGGCAAGTGGTCAAATACCACAAACACCTTTGCCCTCATTAGAGACCAATAACAATCCTGAGGAGGTGCTGAAATGCCTCATTAACAACAAGCAGGGCCTCCTCTCTGGGATACGGGCTGCAAAAACAAGCCAGCAGCCCAAGGATGCAGGAGGCCCTGACGCTAATTTGGTGCGCTGCTAATGATTTAAATGGCAATTAAGTAGTCTGACGCTGTGGAAGTCCTGGGCTTGTGGGCCACGAAGCCAAGGCATGGAGATGGCGGGGTGTATTTGTATTTGCCATGGAAATGAGGAATTTGGCAGTTTTGTGGGATGAGGAGCTTCTTTCCTCCTCCTTCTCTTCATCTGCCCCACTACTGTGTTGACTCAGTGCCATTCTCCTCCTCCTCCTTCCAAAATCCTCTTCCCATCTCTCTTCTTGGTTGCATGCTCTTCCCCATACACCACGATGTCCTTGAAGGTCTCGGTGCTGCAACCCTGCGTTGTTTTAAAGGATTTGGGTGGAAACCAGAGTCAGGGTGGATGCTCTCCTCCAGTTGCTTCTCTTCTTTTTGCTGTTTTCTAGGAAAAAAAGGTTTTCACGCCCGGTGGTATCGTTGCGGTGTCCGGAGGTACCTCATGCATGTGGGTCGGCGTAGAAAGAAGCTGGGAAACATCTCCCAGACAAATGACCCTTTTCCATGTTGCTGGTCATTTTTTCTGCCCTTGGGGTGTTACCAGTGACCTTAGGCTTGCTCAGGCAATACTGGCTGGGGGATCAGAAACACCGGTTTTGGACCCCATCGCATCTCCTGCATTGCCCATCTTCAGATGTCGGGAATAATTCCGACAGCCATCCCTCAGCTATGCCATGATACACAGTTCACCCTGCCTTGACGCAGGGGACCAGATCTGTCTTTCTCAAACTTTTTAGTTGAAGAAATCCAAGATTTGCTGGTTTGTCTTGTAGCCGTTGCCAGAAGGGAGCGCCCACGCGAGTGGTTGCTTTTTAGAACCACCAAAAATGAAGCTACGTTTTGAATGCCTGTTTGGGATTTGATTTTTTTTTTTTCCTCCTCAGGCTGTGGTTTGCTCTTTTTTCAGGAGCAGGATTGCACCTGTACGTGTGTTTTTCTTGCCGTTGTTTTGCATGATACTGGTGGCACATGGACCACCAGCCAGGGGCTGCTAGACTGTATAAATTTTTCTCGATCCTTTCATGCCTGGTTTTAGAATCATAGAATTGTTTAAGTTGGAAAAGACCTTTAAGATCATCGACCTCCAAAAAAAATCAGGGGTACTGAAATGAGTTGGAGGGGCATCCCCTGATAGTGGCTGTTTCCCACCACAGATGAGAGTCTTGTATTTGCGATATGCAACGAAGATGTCGCAGCTAGTCTGGGGTTTAGCTTGCTGGTATGTTAGTGTATGGCCAGGACGTGCAAGAAAGATAACACGAAGCAGCGTCAAGCGAAGCGAAAGGGAGACACGGTAAGAAAAAAAATCTCAGAGTGATGAATTTCCTATGACGATTACCGAGAGTGGCAAAGAAAATGAACTTTGCTTAAGCCAGGCAGAAATTCCTGACTGGGAAATTAGGCTAAGGCAGGTCCTCCAGGCCAAGCCTTCTGCCCAGACATGTCCTGCTGCATACTCTCACCGCTTTCTCCGGCGGAGCAGAAAGCTCCAGCAGCATTCTTTGGATGCCATCCAGGGAGGGATGTGCGCAAGGGTCATCGCTTTGTGCGTGAGATGCTCTGTTTGCCCCGGTTTGCCCCAGCAAACTCCTTACAAAAATGGGTTTGTGGAGGGGTAAAATGTCCAGCTGCAGCCACTTCCAGATGCGTGATGAGGAGGGACTTCTCTCCCTTGCCGTCCCTCCTCGACAAATGCCTTTAAATGCCATTCTCCAGCTCTAAGGTTCACCCCAAAAGGCCCGTTAACACTTCCAGGCAGATGTGTTTGGGTGCTGATGGGTCCCCGATTCATTTGCTTTAAAAGCAAAAACTCGCTTGCAGCTGGATGAAAAATCAAGGGAGACATTTTGTAGAAGCAATAATAAAGTTCAATGGAGAAATCCCACGTGGATTTTCTCAACCTTTGCTGCTTAATGAACCAACTGATTCAGCCTGTAGTGTTGCAATAATCCTTCCAAGGACATTCGGGCAGTCCCATTAAGTCAGGGGAAAGATTTTACTGCAGAACTTTTCTTAATGAACCAAGATTTTGTTGTCAAAGGACGAAACGGGGCTTTCTCTGACCTGGCTTTTAGGTGTGGGTGAATTAATTTTGATTTCTTTTCCTGCATTTTAGGCTGACACCTAATCATCGCTATGGTTTGCAATGTTTCTTTCTCTTCTGTTGTTATTAACTGAGGGACAATGGGGCGGTTTGTAGAAGGGAAATCCCCCGAGCCGGGTTTAATGCAAAGACAACACCTCCTTCAGCTCAGGAAATCCCTGAGTTGCATTTTTTTGAGGCTGGGAGAATATTCAGGAGGGGGGGGAAAAAAAAAAATCACAGCATGTTTATTGTATTCTTAAACCTTTCCCTAGGCGTCTGCTTTTGGCCACTTTCTGTGACAAAATATTGAGCTCGAGGGAGCTTGGGAAGCCGTTATTACACCCCGTGTCATCAGGTTGTCCCCATGTCCTTTAATTAGCGTTACGGAAGTGCTGAGGGCTAATTGCACAGAGGGGTTTTTTTGTCATCTTCATCATCCTGCCTTTCTTCTCGCCCTTCCCCTGACAACCTCTGTGCTGTTAGCAGAGGCTTTTCCTCTGACTGTGGTACCACTGGCCTTTCTGAAGAGGTCAGTCTTGGATGGGCTAACGCTGCGCACAGCTCCTTTCCTGGGGTTTTCTCTCCCACCATCCCGAGGATGCTCATGCCTGCAGCGTTTGAGTGCTTTCCTCTTGGGTACCACTGCTGCCAGAGGAGCATCAACTCCATCACGGAGCACTGCAAGTCGCCTTCTCCACGTTCCCAGATGAAGGGTTTCCTATCTACGTGCCCTTTAGCGTTGACGCTCCTCTCCTAAATCCAAGAAAAGGCACTTCAGCGAATAACAAATATGTGTGGAAAGAACCCATTCGTATCAGAAACCCCATCGATTGGAATGGCAGAGCAGAGATCTGCATGGGGGCAAAGCGCGGGTGGTATACGTACTTAGGACCTTCACTGCAAATTCAAAAGCTCTGGGTCCCCTTAGGGCCCCCAGAATACGTGCAGATTTAGTTCACTATCACTAGAGATCCCCGCTCAAAATACAAATAGGGATCTCAGTTGAAAAATCCCTCCCTGGTTGAATCCAAAGACAGAATTCTCCTTCCCTTAGGTAGGACCAGGATTTCCAGTCCTGCAAAAGCCTACGTTTGGCCTCTGCCTACCTTAGAGCAGCCAGGAGGGGAAGAAAGCTGGTCCATAGTGAACCAGGCTGGCTGTAGGTGAAGCCTGTTAGCAGAGAGGCACGCAGGAGGAGGCAGCGTTATCCTCCTTCCCATCAAAGCCATCTGGCTCTCAGTTGCCAAACCAGTGCCAAGCCCCAGTGACCTTTCAGACTCATCGCTGTGCTTAGAAGATTTACAGTGGAAAAAAGCTACTTCTTGCGAGGAAACTCTGGCTCCTTCCTCCCAGGAGAGCATCGAGCCGCAATGACTCACACATTCATCATCCTGGCTTCCCGTAACTGTCCGACAGTGGCTACGACGCAAAGGCTTGGGGAGAATCCGCGCTTGCTTGCCTCTGAGATAGGGTGATGTAAGCTTCTGCTCTGGCTTCTCCCGGCTTTCCAGACCGTTCAAAGCTTTAGTCTCATCACTCTGTCACCCAGCAGGCCAGCCCTGGCTCAAGCACAGACTTGCCTCTCCTGAAGTGATGACATTTTAAAAGGGCTTTGGAATGACGAAGGCCCCAGAATCCCGGAGGAAATGGAGGTGAAGCTCACTGACAGTCAGGACCCAAGTTACCAGAGGATCTGCCTAAGTCACTGTCTGCCTCTTTTCAGGCAGAACTGCAGACCACGTTTAGCATTTGCGGTGGAGCCGCCGTGAAGATTTGCATTTTGAGTTGCCCCATCTCTGGAAACATCCAAGGCCAGGTTGGACGGGGTTGTGAGCAACCTGATCTGGTTAAAGGTGTCCCTGCTCCTGCAGGGGAGTTGGACCTCCAAAGGTCCCTTCCAACCCAAAACATTCTATGATAAGATGTTCTCTACAAGGTACTGGTACCCTGTAGAGTAACCCTTGGAGAAGCGTATTCTGTTATTCTGGGATAAATGGAAAAAATAAGTACACCAAAGCTGAGAGGGAGACTACCACTACTCAAGTAAAAGAGGAGATGAAAAATGAACTGGAGAGGATGGGTCCAAGCCCTGAAGTGGCTTTCGGTTCAGATTTCAAACACCTCAAAAATCCATAAGTGGATTTGTACTTGAGCCCTGTTAAAAAGTTTGAGGTCTCTAAGAAAACTGGGGGTTGGGTTTGGATTTTGAAGTTTCCTGCCTCTACCGGGTTTAGACGTTCTCTGCTCTGGGCCTTTGTTCAGGCCTGTCCCCGATTATCGAGCCGTGAACACGTAGGTCTGCTGTGGGAGCCGGGCTGGCCAGCCCGTGGGAGCCTGTCTTCAAAGAGACCAAGAGACTCAACAGCCTCTTGTGCTGGGGAACATGAGAGCAGCACCAAGGCATTTCACACGAGATTGTTTGAATGTTCGTGGGTTTTTGTCTGTGGGACTCTCTGCGTCCTCCGCTTTCAAAATTCTCCGCTGTTCCTCTGAATCCAAACCACATGGATTTTTTTTCCGGATGTCAGGTAGATGCAGTCAGATTCCTCCAGCTGCTAAGTGCAAGGTGAGATCCCAACAAGCACGCGGCAGGCTTTTTTGGGAAAGGGCTCCATCATCTCTAGGGCTCCCAAGGAAAAATTAGTTACCCATAAATTCCCACAGCAGGCAAAACAGACTCAGACCAAAAGCCTTGATGTAAATCTGAACCATGATGTTCACTGGGTTAAAAACTGTCCTTTTATGCGAGGCAGCCTGGATCCGAGAAGTGCATGAAAGCCAAATCTGAAGTCAGTCTTAATGAAAACTCGCTGTGCTGTTGGATTGCTTCTTGGCCTTTCCCTCCATCTCTCTCCCGTGAACTTCTCCAGCGTGCAACCTCTGCTGGGATACTTGCAAGCTGGCATCCTCCCTCTGATATTTCCAGGAGACCTGGGGCTACAAGGAGAAGACAATTCTCTGCTGTCGGTCAGTTCTTCATCCCTTAGCCCTCAGCAGATGCCAGCAGCATCAGGAGGCTGCGAGCACTTGTGGGATGGGGAAAGTTGTCCGTAACGTGCCCAAATTCATCTTGCTCCTTCACAAGGCGAACACAGAGCACAGGCTACCTAGAAAGGCGGAATGGAAAATAAACAGACATTGTGGAATATTTTTCTTTTTCCCTGTGGGATATGGGCGGCTGCCAGGCGGAGCGCCGTTCTGCAGGACCGAGGACCGATCTATGCCCTTTTTGTTCCCACCGTTTTCAAAGGGTTTCCATTTAGGTTTTCAAGTGAATGGATGCGCTCCCAGGAGCGTGGCTCGCGTGCCGAGCCGGCTTCACGAGGAACACTTCCCTGGGGCGAGGACGCTGTGGTTTCGGGCCGGGTTGCAAGTGGTGCAGCCCGGTTTATTTGGCTGCCTCCTGCCAGGCAGGAGCTCAGGTTATGATCCCAGGCAGGCTAAAAGAGACCCAAAAAGGAGGGGAGGAAAAGAAAAAAAAAAAGGGCCAAAATCTCCCTTCCCCCTATATAAGGCTTGAGGTTCTGAGCAGTGGAAAGGGAAAGCAGAGCACGGCTTCCCAAAGTAGCCGACTGATGTTGGGGGGGGATTTCAGGGGCTGATTTTATTTGGGGAGCATTGCTTGTAGCATCTCTGCCGATGGCTGCCACAGATTTCTAGCAGGGTCCTGCTGCTGCCTTCACCGCCGGTTGGAGCCGGAGGGGTCCAGCTGGGGACCGGCGCGTTGGGAGGCAGGGAGGTGTTTGCCTGAGGTGTTGGTTACCTCCAGTTACTCTATCCCAGTGGAAGTTTTGGGGCCTTTGGGGTGGAAAGCTGTACCACCAGCCCACATGGGAACCCAGAGCAGGGCTTTTCTTTCCCACCAAAGCTCTTCTTGATTTGCTATGCGCCTGCTCAGCGAGGAGGAATGCCAGCGCTGCGCGGAGGATTGCGTTATCTGGGTTGTGCTGTTAATGAGGCCATCGTGTTGATTAAGCATCGGCCTGGAACGTTATCTTGAGGAGGTCCCTCTCTCCCTCTGCGGTGACTGACACTTCTCCCTGCGTAGACAGACCGGAGAAAGTCCTCAGAACTCATCATTTGGGATTAAAATAAATAGCAGCCGAGGCGGAGCAGGGCTGGTGGCAGATGTGCGCGGAAGATTGCACAACTTCTCGCCGCTGAGGATGGAGCTGCCCGATTAAAACCAGCTACAGATGAGGAAAGGGGTGGATGCATGAGAACGTTCATTAGGGATAATAAATAATTAGGTGCGAAATGCCTAGGAATGGCTCGAGTCAAGGGATGCAGAGGGGGTGGAGAAGGGATCCCGTTCAGCACAAGTTAAATCTGCAGGCTGTACTTTTCGGCATGAAGCTGGCAGGGCTGGCATAAAGCAAGCAGGTGACTTGGGAAATTGTTTGATTTCCTTTCCTTCCCCTCCAGCTTTTTCCCCAGCGGCGATGATCTGCCAATTCAGCTCTGAGTAGAAGTGACACATCTGGCAGTTTTACCCAGGAACTCCAGCCCAAATCTCTTTGCTTTGCTAACAACTCAATATTTTGTCATATTCTGGGCCACCCATGAACCTCGGAGAAGTTAGAAATGCCAGCAAATCTCTGCCTATCTGGCTGCGCCGGCGGGATCTGGCAGCAATGAAGGTGGTCACGAGCTGCAGCTTGTGATGGTCCCCTCTGCTTCCAGCTGGTGGGCACGTGCTACGTCAGATCCTTGCTGGCAGTCATAGCCACCCTGATGTGTAAGGTCACGATGTTGAAGGTGGCTTCTGGGAAGGGCAAAGGCAGGCTTGTCAGGGATGGGGTTCGCGTGGCTTTTAGCTGCTCTCGGGAGTCCGTGGTGGGACGGAGGAAGGGTACGATCTGCGTTGGCATCTCTGCAGATGCCCACCACAGCTGCCTGGGAATTGTCCCTCCAATTCCCTCTACTCCAAGTGTGCTAAGAGCAGCCAAGCTTTCCTGCTGGCCCTGCCAGCCGTGCATCCTGCTCCCTGCAGGGAGCAATGAGCATGGTGGCATCTCTGAAGGGGACAGGGCAAGACAGGGCAGGCTCTTCTCTAACAGGGAGTTTTAGACCTGGCTTGTCAACCTCTGGATCCCAGCTGTGACCATCTTTGGCTGCCCTGGAGAAGAATTTAATCTGACCCACTACACGCTACTAATATTGGTGATAATTGTGGTACACAAACTGTCCAGAAATGCGTCAGTTATTCACGTGGGTGCGCACGGGCACGTATGTAGAAGAGAAATCAGCGTGTTGGTCCCATAACGTGGTTTGTGGAACTAAGTCTCCTAAGCTGTGGTTTAAAGGATTTCTGCTCGGCTGGTTGATGGTAGGGCGGGCTGCTCCGTGGGACCAGCTTCAGGGGATGGTGAAGTTGGGAGGGGAGCACGTTTGCTGCCCAGGTTTTGTGCTGGGTAGGGGTGGGCATAAGGTGAGGGTGCCTGTTTGGGGCTGAGGATGGGTCACCAACTTGTGCTGAAGCTGTCAGCGAGTCACTTGCTCTACCTCAACCCAACAGCTTGGAAACCCTTCCCAAACTCCAGCTCTTTGAAGGTACCAGATGTTGAACCCAGGCTGAGGTTCCCAGGGCAAAGATTTGCTAAACACCAGCACCACGAAATGTAGGAACGCCAGCGGGGAAAGCAAACCTGCACCTCGTGGAGTGGCAGTACGAGGCACAGGAGGGGGAGATGCCGACACCACTCGCTTTTCAGGCTGCTGCTAAAATCAGCTGGAGCCGGGAAGGGATGCTGCTGGTTCGGGTGGCTTCTTCCATCTTGAGGCTCTGTCAGCTGCAAGTTGAAGGGGAAAAGTGAGGGGAAGAGGTTCAGGTGCTGGCAGCGCGTCCTCCGCTTGCAGATGTACAGCTGACATCTGCAGCTGACTCCCATCCTCCTAAAAATCACACCACCCTCCCCAACCAGAACCCTGAAGTACCTCCTCGTTTGAAATGTTCCCAATCCCCAAACTATTTTCCTCGCCCGCAGTCACCAGTGGACAACTACAGGAACGAAAAAGGTTTTACATTTTGTTGTTGTTTTCCACTTTGGCTGTTTTTTCTAAAAAAACCTCTAAAGTCCCAAGGCGCCTGGTGCGTTAGGAATTGCCGACCGAGGTCATTGCTTAGTGCAGTCCCTTGGAGGGACTCTTTTTTTTTTTTTTCCTTTTTTTTTTTAAGTGGAACGAGGAGTGTGTTGAATTTGGTCACGTGCCAACCAGGAAATACCAAAAAGCTGAAGATGGACCCGTTACAAACAGGCTAACCAGCCTCAGATGTCCCTTCAATATTGGGATAGGGAAGGTAATAGAGAGCACATGGGTCCTGTAAATAACGAGATTACTAACAAACACACAGAAATAAAGCCATTGGGCTGCCTCGGTGAAACACCGAAGCCTCTGGTTTCAGCTGAGATCTCTTAATTGCCCCTGATTGCCCTGTACTGGGTGTTCTTCCTGCAGCCTGTCAAGCTCTGAGGTTCCATGTTGGGTTTTGCATCTCACCATGGTTTAATCCTACGCTGTCCTCATGTGGACATGAGATGCTGGTGGTCTGGGGCGGGAGATGTTGGTAAGAGAAAGGATGCTGTGGGGGAAAAAACACGAAGTGGAAGAGGCGAGTGCCCTTCCAAAGAAGCCGGGCAGAGGTGTGAGCTGCGCTCGCCTCCTTTTGCCTGCTGGACCCCGGTCCTGTTGCTGCCACCTCATTGCTTGAGCCTAAAAGCCTGGGGAGGAAGGACGCAAGTCAGAATTGGAAGGACCCTTGGGAAAAGTCACAGCCCTCAAAGCAGGGAGCCCGGACTGGGGTTTTCAATCCCTCCTTTGGCATCCCATCCCTTTGGAGGAGGAGGCTGCCGGGAGCTGCAGGTGCTCACGCGGGTTGTAAAGCAATCAGGTGGTTTGTGCCGAAAGATGGATCAAGGAGCCCTGCTCCAGGCATCCAGCCTTGAAAATACTTTAATTCCTGTGTCTGAGCTTCCTTTCCTGGGGCTGGGACGAGGGCGTAGGCAGACGTCAATGCAGAGTTATGTGCATGCATACATTTTCCCTGTAGGGGAAGGAGGAGGGAGAGCTGTGTCCAAAGCAAGGTGCCTTCACAGCCGTGAAGATGGGGAAGGGTCTCTTATTGCATTCCATGGGATGGAGGTGATGTGAGCAGCAGCTCAGTTACAGGGTGGAAAGGATGGTGCCGGCGGGGTGTTTTGGAGATGTTGGGGATGGGGGAGGCCAGGCTTACCCCATAGGATGGCGCTGAGAGCGTGGGGTGGCATTAACTGGGGGCTAGAGGGGAGTCCTACACCCTTTTGAGGTCCACCCTCAAGCCAGAGTGCTCCTGGGCTTCAGGCATGGAGTGGGAGCGCTGCGTCCCCCGAGCCCGGAGGGGAGCGACAGGCTGCGCAGTAGGCGGTCGTCAAACCCTTCGTCCTGCTGCTTCAGCATCACTGTTTGACCTCGAGCCTTTGAGCTGGGAAATTTCAAACCATTTTTAGCCGCCTGGCTGCAAAGGGGAAGGGAGGGAGGAGGGGAGAGAGAAATAGCACGCGGTTGGTATTACACCCCCGACACAATAGGAACTTTTATTAGCAATTTTCCATTGTGTTGCAAATGGCAAATATCGCGGTTCTATTTGCATGTTTTAGGCTGTCCCGGAGCATTAGCTTTCCTCTGCGATTGGGTAATAGTTTTCACATTGCATTAGCTTCAGAGGTTGGAGCGAGATAGAAAAGCCGTGGCTGAAGAGCGCCGATTCCACCGCCGGAGACCTTCGCTCTTACCTGGCAGGTCAGCCTAAGAAAAACCAGGTTGTGATAAGCTTGATCTCTTTGTGGGATAGGGCAAGAGGAGGCAGGTGGGCAGTACCTTTGCTCCAAAGGTATTGAGGGCACTTCTCAGGCCAATAAAAATGCCTGCGTTCCTGGCTAGAATAACGGTAAGGAGGTTTCTTTGCTCTAGGATAAGTCAGGATTTGACTAGATTTATGCTTGGCTCCACGGAGGACATGCAGCTATTGACAGCCTGAAAGAAATTAGGCCAAGAAAACAAAACAGAAACAACTGGGAATCGTTGCAGCTTTCAGTCTGCAGTTTTGTTTCCAGGACTGTAGGACCCAGGCGCTTTGACTCTAAGCCATGGCCCTGCTGGTTTGGGGTTTGGTTTTTTTTTTTCCCTTTGAGATCTTGCACAGTGCTTTCCGCGGGGGAGCTCAGCCCTGCGGTCTGGACGAAGCGGCGATGTGCGTCTTCCCCATTGTGGGACCTGGAGCGCGGTCACCAAACCACTGGCTGATGGCAGGATGGTGGCTCCAAGAGCTCTGCCTCTCCTCCTCTTCCCTTACATGGCCAGGTATGGTGTAGGCACGACTGTGGGGCCAATGGTAAATGGGAAAAGTCAACACAACGCCGTTCCCTAGACCCCTGATCCTCCTCTTGCAGCTCCTTACAAGCTCTCTACTCTGTGCAACACCACCGTAACAGAAATCCCCAGTTAAACCAGTTTGCAGAAGGGTGGGAAGCTGTTGCTGCTGAAGGCAGCCTGCTCCACCAGGCATTGGTGCTTCTTCCCAAGAGAGACGAATGGATGAGATTTTTTTGTGTGTGTGTTTGTGCTTTTAAGAAACCAGCAAGTTAACCTAACTGTCCTGAGAAATGTCATTAAACTGATCTTGATCCCAGCCTTGGGTCTATCGTCTCTTCTTCTCCCAGCAGACCTTCTCCTATTTTTAGAGCTACTCTTGGGTAATTTTTGGGTTGTGCCAAACCTTGGAAATGAAACCGTATGGGCTGCAGACAGGGTTTGCATCCCAAGGTTGAACCTTGCCAGCAGGGCTTTGTGAAGGGTGAGCTTCATTGGGCTTGGTGCAATGCAAGGCTGGGTCCCATATGAATAAGGGACCCCCCCCAGGCTCCGCTTTGCTACTCCCAAACCCCACCTCCGATGCATACACCCAAAGGAAAAAGCGTTACGTGTCCCGTACAGCGCGAAGGTCAGGATGGTGTTAGGGCTGCAGACCGTCTATTCGGCCACTCCGCTCACAGAAAAGGCCTTCATGTTTTGCTACCATCTGGACAGCAAATGTGCCCTCCTACGGGAACTTAGTTTTGACCTTTGCTCGTTTTGTTTAAGAATGAATATAAGGCAAACGTGTAACGTTTGCACTAGGGATCTCCTGTCAGCACCGCAGATAGGTCGGGAGAGCTGGCTTGGCTCTGCTTGGGTCGGGTATTTATGATACGTGTAAATAAATGCGGATATTTGAGTTTATTCTTTGTATTTGGCTGAAGCTGGGGAAGACAGAACCCCTGTTTGAAGCAAGGGTGTTCCTAATGTTATCGTTTTAGGTCTGTGCTTATTAGCTTTAACGTGAACAGCGAGTCCCACCACATGCCAAGAGCTCCACACAATGTGCTCCTTCATGGCGGTGGCACGGTTGTCGTCGGGAGGCGAGCCTATCTGCTGCGGGTCCTTTGATTCATGGCACCTATTGCATGGGTCACGGCCATCGGTGAAGCCCATCTCCTGCGGACCGTGAACGCGTCGTTGCTTGTTTCATCGGGTCGTGGTGTTTGGTGATCTCTGGCATTCGGGCTGTTCAGCCGGTGGGCTGGTGGCTGTCGGTCTTGTGTAGCTTAAGCGGGCTTTTTGGGCTTGTTCAGCCTGAAGAAGAGGAGACTGAGAGGGGACCTCATCAACACCTACAAATATCTTAAGGGCAGAAGTCACGAGGATGGAAGCAGTCTGTTTACAGTGGTGTCCAGCGACAGGACTGGGGGCAATGGGCACAAACTGAATCATAAGAGGTTTCAGTTGAATAGGAGGAAAAACTTCTTTACTCTAAGGGTGACAGAGCACTGGAACAGGCTGCCCAGGGGGGCTGTGGAGTCTCCTTCTCTGGAGATATTCAAAGCCCGCCTGGACGAAGTCCTGTCTAGCATGCTCTAGGAGAACCTGCTTGAGCAGGGGGGTTGGACTGGGTGATCTCCCAAGGTCCCTTCCAACCCTTGCCATTCTGTGATTCTGTGATTCTATGAAGCGTGATGGAGCAAGCTAGGATGAGTCCCTCTCCATAGCCATCAGCTGGATTTGGCTAACCAGAGCTGGAGCATGCCTGAGACCCCTGCCTGCAGGCCTTTCTTCTTCTTTCCCTTTAGAAAGTCCTAACATCCAGCAAAACCCCACCATAACCTGGAAGCAAAGACCTGGAGCTCTTGTTTGGAGGGGAAGGAAAGGTCACCCTTCTGTTTATCAAGTGACCTGGTAGCTTGCCACTAAAACAGATCGGGGGAGCGGAGTTGAGTGCCCTAACTCAAAAATAAGAGGTTTAATTGCTTAAGCACCTATTGAAGATGGGAGCTGTTGGTGCTGGGGCACCCCCACCCCATGTTCGCCTGGCTTTGTACGAGCTCGCCGCAGCCCCGGCTCCATCCAGCGCCCGTCAGCTCCCTGCAACATCCCCACAAGATGCTGCCACTCACTTTACAGTGTTTAAACGGGTCTTGCCAAGATTAAATTGGAAAATAAACCCCCGTGGCTAGGCTTGAGCTGCTGAGATTATGAAGATTGATCCAGTGGCACAATTAAACGTATTTATTAAATAAATGGGTGGTTTATCTTTCTTTGGCCTTGCACCCACGGGGCTGATGCTGAGCTGCCTCTCGCTGGCTTTCAGTGGGTCTCACTGGGCGGACGCTAGCGCAGGCAAGTCCCTTTGCTTCGGACTGTTGAGCTAGACCAGCCAGTTTCACTTTTTTGGATGGGTGCGTGGTTTCGTTTGCCCGTTTCCTTGCGCTGGCTGAAAAGCTGCCCGGCGCGGGTTCTTCCAGACTGGCCTGGGGGGGGGGGGGCCATTTGTGCCAAGAAAATCGGGCTTTGACAGTCAAAACAAAACAAACCGACTTTGTCCTTCCATCCCACGTCCCTCCCAGTAAATTAAAAAGCATGAGTCTCTCCTTTTTATTTTTTTTTTTTTTACTTGTAACACAGCTTTGTTTTAAAATGGAAAGCCCGGTCTGCATCCCGCCCGCTCTAGCACCGTCCCTTTATAAACTGATTTTGGCAGATGTGGCTCCTGTCCCAGGCTTTAGTTAGGCCAGATGCGGTGGCAGGTCTCCGGGATGCCGAGCCTCTGCCTCGTCGGCTCCCTTCTTCTGTCACCAATAAAGCCATTGAGAGAATCTTTAATAAATAAACAAAAAAGCATTTTTCAACAGATAGTAGGATGGAAAATGACTCATAGGAAAACCAGGTCTAAAGCCCACTCTAGTATTAGGTATTACATGTGTCGAGTTTCTGTTCGGGCTCCAAGAATGCTGTGGTTTTTCTCTAAGGATTATGCCACCGTGGAATAATGTCATTGTGGAGTATTTGGTCACGATGAGCTGATTGAGGCTGGTGGTTACGTACAAATATATATCTGTGTGTTTTTCAGCATTTGGAAAATCTGTGACAAGCAGTTTTCGGGAGGCTACGGGCAATTATTGCCATCACTGTTTCCAGCCCTGCTGAATGCCATGAAAACTGCTAGAGTCATGCTTTCTCCCCTCCGTTCCTTTTTTTTCATTCATGTAGGACCTACTTTTTTTTTTTTTTTCTTGGGATTGGGTGCAAACAAACTGGGCAGGATCCTTCACGCTGGCATAGACCTACCAAAGGACTGATCCAGTCCTAGAGAAAGGCTGGGAGGAGCTTGCACAATATTAATGTGAATGAAGAGCAAAGTCCTTAAGGGATGGAGGAAAAGGTGGGGGGGGGGGGATATATTGTGTGCAGAAACCACCCTGTTACAGTCGGGGACCCCTAGCAGTGCCGGTAGGACTTGGGTGGTGGTCACCAAAAGGGCTTTGGGAGGAGAAACCTTAATCTGCTAACCCTTGCTGCTCCTCTGTGAACGTTAACGGATGCATTGGGAAAAGGGGACATTTCAGGCGGCGCTTGTGCTTGTTCCAGCACGTCACCTGCGGGGTTAAGGAGATGCCCGAGGAGGGCTGATGCTCAGTTTCTCTTTCCTTGTATCCTGTGATCCTCATTTTCAACACAGTGGTCCCTAGAAACGCCGCCGTGTCCGGTTTTGGTAGGCGGTGGTAGGGTATCACGCTTTCTTCCCGTTATTCAAGTGAGCTGATGACTAGAAAAGGAGAGGGGGGGGAAAAGAAAAATCATTTACAGTTTGGTTTCCAGCCTCTCCATGGAAAAAAAAAACTCTAGAAATGATAACTGTGCGATCCCACGAGCTGTTATCATCACTTCTACCTCCCCGGCCTGCGCTGCTCGGGGTCAGCCCCAGGCGGCTCCTACTTGAGCGTCGTCGAAGAGCGAAAAGGAAGCATTGAAGGGTGAACTTGAAGGCAAGGGCTGGCACTGCGGGCTCAGATGAAATATTTATAGAGCTCTATATACACAGCTGCGGACGGGCTTTCAAAATGGGAAACACTTGGATCCAGGAGGAGGCCTTGCTTTCGAGCATTTCCTAGCAAAACCAAACCAAACCCAAAAGGCACGTACACCAAGAGCTGTTTCTAGTTTTGCCCATCCGTCGCAATCCCTCCACCACCTTTTTGGCTCGTTTGGGGCAGTTTTTGTCAGTAAGGGATGGAGGGGGGTATCGTGGGAGGGCGTACGTGTGTGTGGACCTCGGCGGAGGATACTGCCCGGTGGCCAAAAGGAAAGCGGAGGTGGCCTGGCAGGAGGTGGGGTTGTCCACTGGCTCGGTTTTGGGAAGGGCTTGCTGAGGATTGCTCCTGAAGCAACTCCACAAGCCTGCCTGAAGCAGGTACCCATGCTCACAGAAGGAAGAGGTTATTTGCTTTATTTTTCTTCCCGTTGCGGTCTCTACCTACTATATAGAGTCATAGAATCGTTTAGATTGGAAAAGACCTTTAAGATCAAGTCCAACCATTCCCCTAACCCTGCCATCCCACCACTAAACCCTGTCCCAGTCGAGATACCTGCATTAATACGAGCTTAAGGCAAAGCATAAATAAATATAAACACATAGAGTGTGTTGATAAACCTTATAAATGCATCATGTATTATGGTAGTAACGCATATTGGTGGCAAAAGGCACAAAGGGTCACCAGGTGAGCACATCTCCGGAGGCTTCCAGTGCCTGGATGAGGTTCTGGCATTTCCAGGATGGGGCAGGATCCAAGTGGTTCAGGAATAACGTGGCCCAGGAGCTGGTGTCAGCTGGGGAAAGCCCTTCGAGCCGCATCACATCACCGCCATGGCATGTGCCATTCCTTCGATGCAACTATTCTTCATAGGCTCGTTGACCTGAAACTAAACCCTTGGGAAAGCCGAGGTTCAAGGCAGCCTTTGTCTGTCTGACTCCAAACCAGGAGAGATGGGACTCCAGGGGAAGGGGCAGACGTGGGGGGAGAAGCCAGCTTGCCATCCCCATGGATGTTTTTAGGGGATTAAGAGGGGAACGATCGCTCTCCAGGCCTGTCTCAAGGTTTAAGAATTACCTGGAGGGCTCGCTGGAATCCATTTTTGGATGACTGGAGATTTTTTCCTATCCGCAGTGACAGTAAGCGAGTCCAGCGGTCTGGAAACGCCCCTCGAGCTGTCAGAAGAATGATGGTTGCTCTCTGCAGCTCGGTGGAAAGCTGACCCACGGCAGGCTGCAGCGGGAGCCAGGGGGCAGCTTGGCCCCTCTGCCCATCGTCACGGGCACGTCTGCCATGGGGGAGGCTGGGGACAGGGGACACCCCGCCACGGGATGTTCATCGAGATGGTCTCTGGTTGCTCCACCACGTGGGTTTGCAGAGGAACAGGGGAGAGGAGGAAGCAGGGGGAGAGTCCTGCCTTGCCCTGGGGTTTATCGTTGCCGCCTCTGATCTCCTGGAAATGGCCCAATTTAGCACTGAGAAGATGGTGTTGGAGATGAGCAGTTTGGGTCCTCACCACTTCATCTCCTCAAGCCTGGTGGGAACTGCTTCTAGTTACTGGCTGGTAACTAGAAAGACTGGAAGGGGAAAGAACCAGAGTTTTGGGGACTACAAGGGGCCCTAACTCCTTCCACAGCATCACCCCAGCTGGAGGAAGATGTGTAGCTTGATGGAAAGTCTTTCCCAGCCCTGTAGCTGGCATTGGCACCACTACCACAAGTGCCGTTTGCTCTGCCTTTCAGCTTTCTTTTAAAATTTCTCAGGTGCTTTCCCCCAGTTGCTGTTTTTATTGCCAATATCCCCGGATAAAGAAAACAGAGGAGCAGTAATGCAGACCTTTCTGTTTGCTAACAAAATCTCTTGATGGTTTGGTTTGGTTTTTTTTCTTCCTGAAGGTGTCTGGCCACAGGTGAGGGGCTGGGACTGGAGCAGGAGAGGGAGCACAGCTTAAGGCCAAGGCCAAGGCCATCCCAGACAGCGCTGCTGCCCGCTGGAGCGTGGACCCGGTCAAGCAACGGTAGGGACAGAGCCTCTTTATTTCTCCCCAGTTGGTAAATCGCTGCGCGCGGTGCCGAATGTTTTCTCTGCTGGGTTCTCATGCCCCAGGATTAGGGGCAGGGCTTTGCTTGCGAGGTTTTGTTCGCTTGAAGGCACCCTCGACACCTCCGGCTGCTCCCTGATCCCTGCCGCCATCACGGCTGCACCGTCCCTTCCCTGGTTCCGTATCTCTACGTTCTTACGACACGATGCTACGTATAGAGCGCGCCACGGTTGTACTGCGCCTTCCAAAATAATTCCTCTGTAGAAACCCAAGTGTTCAGCCTGGGAAAGCCGGCACTCGGATCCCGCAGTCGGAAAGCGGGGAATGCCTCGGGCATCATGGAGATCTTGGCCATCAAGGTTGTGTGTGTGTGACGCTGTGCTGTGTTTCCATGTTTTCTGGAGGCTCCAGGAGAGAGCAGAGCTCCAGGTGCATGGGACACGCTCCCTGCCTTCCCTTCGTCTTTGGTGCTGGTAAGATGCTGTGGTAGTCCAGAGCCGGACTTAATTTTTTCGTACGCTGGATCTTTGCAAAACCAACATCGCAGGCTGCGATGGCCTGGTTTCCAAATTCAGGACTTTATGGCGATTTCCTGCCGGGAAAAAAAAAAATATGGGGGGAAAAAAATCACTGTAGAAGCTGAACAACACTGAGCAGCCTTCCAGTAAGGGGTGCTCCTAAGCAACCCTACAATAACAAAGGGAAGAGAGGTGCCCAAAGCCTGGGAAGAGAGGAGCGGCGTGTGCTGCGCAAAGGTTGTCACCGACCCTCTTGCGTTTGGGCAGGTCTTGTGGGTGACCCTGAAATAACCCACAAAACCAGTACGCAGATGGGAACGGGGTACAAAGAACGTTGCGAAAGAGAAACATATTTCACCTTCCAGCTTCTGGGGAGTTGGAAATAACGTGGAAAAAGATGCCGTTAGTTAATACTGATGAATGATCCCCTGACAGGACCATTAATCAACGCTAATCATTGAAATGGTTTTGGGAGCGGAGATCTGTATGCTCTGTGTTTGATTCCTGTATAGAATAAATGGCTTTATCCGTTTCTTCGATGGAGTTTCACAAGCATCCAGTGGCCGGCTGTTTTCCGGACCATCTAATGGCTCAGGAAAATCCAGAGAGCCCAGCAGAGGTTTTGCTGGCATTGAGAGCTTGAGTTCGTGCTTCTGACAGCAGCGGCAGGAGTCGGAGGAGGCACATCCCCGCTGGCCCTTGGGGTGATTTTACCTGGGCTTTTTAGCTCTGATTTTTATTTCTTTCCTCTTGCTGAGCGTGTGCGTTCGGGCATCTCTTCGGTACAGACTCGCGATTCGGAGGGGATGATTTATTCCCTCTCATTTCTAAGTGATCGCTCCACGAACGATCCTTCCTGCAGGGACTCGGCAGCAATTCTGCATCCCCCCCCAAAAAAAACCCCACCATGTTTGGATGCGTAAAGGGCCCTTGCTTATTCCTATCAGGAAAATTATTCTTCCGCTTACCCGCTTTGCAAAGCTGTTTGTGTAGGGCAGGTGTGACAAAAGATTGGCTCGAGTGCTTTATTCAGCACATGTCCTGTTAAAACCCATTAAACTCCCCGTCCGGGAGACCGAAGAGCAATTCGAGGTCAAAAGCTCCCTCTGCCCAACTGGCCAATTCCCATTTTATGGGTCCCACAAGTCCCATGGCCACCTTTGCAAGCAGAGGGCTGCAAATGGCAACCACCACCACCGAGCCCAGCAGGAGGACCCCCCCGTGCAAAAGCTCACAACCAGTTTCCAGGACATCGGGTTTATGCGACAGCTAAAAAGTTGTCACAGAATCCCAGAACGGCAAGGGTTGGAAGGGACCTCAGGAGATCACCCAGTCCAACCCCCCTGCTCAAGCAGGTTCTCCTAGAGCATGTTACACAGGACATCATCCAGGTGGGGGTTGAATATCTCCAGAGAAGGAGACTCCACAGCCCCCCTGGGCAGCCTGGGCCAGGGCTCCATCACCCTCAGAGTCAAGAAGTTTTTCCTCATATTCAACTGAAACCTCTTATGTTTCAGTTTGTACCCATTGCCCCTAGTCCTGGCGCTGGGCACCACTAGGGATCTTCTTGCGGCGGCAAAACGAAGGTGAAATTCGTCAGCAAGAAGTGAACCCTGGGTCAACTGTTTGTAAAAAAAAAAAAAAAAAAAATGCAGACTCTTGCTAAGCTGATAGAAAGGAAAACGAGAGGGGGATAAAAATTCATATCCCATTTTATACCCCAGAGTTGCAAATGGTTGCTCGTTGCGCCCCAGCCGCCGCGCTTTGCAATTAGGGCGACTAATTGCAGTAATGGGAGGTGAAACGCAAGGGCCAGCCAGCAGCCAAGGGCCGGCCCATGGCCATCGAGAGTTATACCAACCACGGTCAGCGTTAAAACATTTTATGGTGGTGGTGGTGGGACCAGAAGAGTAGGAAATGAGAGAAGGCACGTGCATACGAACGGCCTTGGAAATCCCCTCGCCACCACGGCGTTACCTTCCCAACCGGCTCCTCGCCCCTGCCCGTGCCCTTCTGAAAGAGCCTTTATATATGTTCCGTGTCAGCAAAGGCTCAGATTTGTTTTCTTCTCTTTGTCTCAGTGCTTCAGATAACTTTTTGCTGCGCAATTCCCGACGTTTATTTTTTTTCTCCCTAAGAGCCGATAGCTAAATATATTCCCAACCTCAACACTTGGATTTTTGCTGTTTATTTAACGACCTTCACTCACTTCAGCATGATTAAGTTCATCTGCGTCTGGGTGTTTTGGTTAGCATTAAATTCCCTTTATTTTGGGAAGTTCATTTCCACACCACGCTTTCTCCCAGTTGCCTTCCTGTAAGTGAGGAGGGTGGGTTTCGATCCAGGTCTCCCCTCCTCCCCACTCCAGTTTTGCAATTTTTCCTTCCTGGCTTGCAACTGGCTTTCCAGTTCTGCCTCTCGGAGCGTGAAAATCCACCCTGGAACGAGCCATTTTTCTCCAGCAAAACTGAAACTTTCTGTTGTTGGGGGAGCCGACACTGCCACGGGGAAGGTGCTCGAGACCAGCATCCCTCCATCACATCACCTGCTTGGGCCACCCCCAAAATCCAGCCCTTTGCAGAACGTCCTTGCTGCCACCATCAAGGTGATGGTGGTGGTGGTGGCTCTCATTGCACGTACACCAAGGCAAGGGCCCTCTTGGCCACTGTCCGTCTGTCTTAGCAAAGGGGGACTCAAAGCGTGTGGTGGCATTTGGGATGTGTGCATGGGTGGGGTTTTTTGGGTTGGTTTGGGTTTTTTTTTCCTCCTTTGTGGCCTGGTGTCCAGTTGAGGCCCCACGGTGGGCGGCCGTGCAGCTGGGAGGGAGAGCGGGGCTCAGCCCTGCAACAGCAACCGAAACGCTCCACCTGGAGGTGAAAGCAAATTATAACGGGGGCTCGGTGGCCAGCTGGAATTTGTAGATCAGCAGCCGAATCAAAAAAAAAAAAAAAAAGCAAAGGGTGTGGGTATTTACCTTGCGTCGACCCAAAACTGAGGTTCTATCGAGGAAAAGAATCCGTGATTGAAAAGAAAAGCGACGTGGACGCATGCGAAGCCCGGAGCGAGGAGTTGAATTAAAGGATCTCCCCTCCCGGGGCGCAGGTTTCTTCTGAGCTGGGTGGCTGAAGCTTTTTTCCTCTGCATCTCTGGGCGAGCCGCTTCTCTCCTGGCCCCCTAAGCATCCACCTCCTGGTCCGAGTTTACTCATCTCAAACATAGGTCTTAAATATCCCGCTGAACTCCTCGTGTTCACCACTCAACCTGCTCCCCGACAGCTTAGGGTTTACAGAAACAGCATTTTTCAGTTATGAGCAATTTACTGAAATGAAGTCACCCGGGCTAATTAGAGCTACAATTCCAAGAGCTCGGGACCTTGGGGAGAGCTGGGACTGTGTTTGAGGCAATATCTATGTATTTTGGAATCGCAGCTCCCTGCTAGCTCAGATGAACGCCGAATTGCACGAGCTGGTGATCTGATCCACCGGGCATTTCCACTGTTCCTGCAACTCAAAAAAAAAAAAAAATACACACAACCCAACCTCTATCATCTCTGGGGATATTTTGCACGTAAATATTGCTCCGGGGGAAATTGGTGCTGAATATATGTGGAAAATAACCAAAACCCATAGTCATATATCTTGCAAGACTTACAGGAAATTAGCACAAGTGAATTACCCCAAACAAAATTACCCTGCCGCAGAGCACATGCGTTCCAAGGAAGAATTTGAAAATCATTTGAGAAGGCTTTTTTTTTTTTTTCCTTTGTAAAGCTAATGGATCTCATAATTTTGCACAGCCCTATTGGAAATAGGAAAGAACCTGCCTGGTCCAATTAAGAATTAGAAGTAGAGCAGCAACAGGGAGAAAGATTTCTATTTAAAAAAAAAAAAAAAGAAAAGTGATTTTGTTCTCAAGCCTCACGAAATCCTGCCGAATTGGGAATTCTCTCCGATACAGTCATATTTGCTGGTGCTTGGTGCCAAGACTTGACTTAAAAATGCCCCGCGCTGGGGCGAGGAGGGAGGGGCGGGGTGGGAGAGGCGCCCGGGCGATGGGCAGCGCGGGGCGGCTCTCGCAGAAGCCGAGGACCCGTTCTCCAAAACACGAGTGAAAGCACAGCGGCTCATTTTAGCATCCTTAAGTCTTTAGTGCTGTCTCGGGAAGCAGGAAATTCCGATCCCTATGGGGGAAGCACAAAGTTCAGTCGGACGAACGGGGTGGGTAAAAGATGGTAGGAAAACGCACTCGATCCTGATGGATTCAGTGGCCTCTCGTTAGGTGATCGTTTATCGTCGCAAGGCTACGGCGTGGTTTTGGAGAGGAGATACCTGATGGATCAAAGCAAACTGGTCCAGCTGGAGGGTTTGGAGGTGTAACTGGCACTTCTGCCCGGCGCTGTCCGGGGAAGATGCTTCTGCCCCGAGCCCCGGCTGCGGAGAGGCCGTGCTTTTCTCAAACGACCCTTTGGGTTATTGTAAAAATCGAGGAACCAGCTTCAGAATAGGCTCAGGCTTTCAAGTTTGTTAGCTGTGTTTTCAAGCTGGGCTCCGATTCCTTCTGCTGGAGCGTGCGCCACCCTCGGGCTTTATTCTCCTTGCCGCCTCCTGCCGTCCGTAACGAGCTGGCAGAGGGGAGGGAAGGAAAGGTCAAACTCCTTCGGCATCAGGTGTGCCAGGGGACGCCTGGAAAATCGATTCCTGTCATCGTAGGACCCGAAGCACTGCGCTCGGCAGGCTGGAGAACAGCCCCAAAACAGCAGCGCGGGCGGGCAGGGCTTGGGAGCATTGGAGCCGCCTTGCCCCCGCGCCCGGGGTTAAGCTCTTCCCGCCGCTCGAATCCTGCTCAGGAAGCTTTTTGGCACCGAAATCATTGGCTTTGTGCTTTTCACCTTAGCAACTTCGGTGGAGCTGCCGGTTTTTTTTGGGTAGCGCTCGGAGATGTCAGCAGGCTCGTGCCGCTTTACGGTGGGATGGGTTGAGTTGCAGCGAGGCGTGGACACCGGGAGGTTGAACGCGTTTGTGTTGATGAGATCCAGGTCCATCCATCCAGGGGGCACGGTGGGGTGGCTCTGACCGTATTATTTTGGTCGCCTTAGGGCTTGTTCTTAGCAAGAGAAGATGCCAACGCAAGAGTGGGTCAGTAGGGAATACTGGATAATAACAACCAGGTTTTATGGGCTGGGAAAGACGCTCTTTCTTCTAAAGGCAGCCGACTTGCCCTGCACGGAGCTCAGGTGCTGCTCGGAGGAGTAAGGGACCTGCGCGTCCCCTTTCGTGGCGTTGGGCTTCCCGGAGGCCAGGGCAGCGGAGTGCCTTGCAAAGCCCCTTTGCATCCACGGCTGCAGAAGACGCGCCGTTGCCACCCCAAAGTGTTTCTGCCGGCGCGTCGGCCCTTCTCCCGCTGCCGTTGCTCAGCGGGGCTTGCTGCGGGTGTCTTGGGATGGAACCAGGGGTCCCCAAGTCAGCAGAACGAGGTGTTTCAAAAGGGTTTTTGCAAAAACCAAAGCCCCGGGTTGCAGGCTGTGAGTAAGCTCAACTTTGCTTTATTTCTTTAAGTGAAGCACTTTGCTTTACTTCTTTACCGCGGCGTTTTTTCTGCTAGAAACAAAAGTGCTGGGAAACCATAAGAGTGAGCCGAAAAACATACTGGGGCTTTCTCAGAATCCCAACACCAAACCGCCGATAAGGGAGGGAGATTTTAAAAATCCAAATAACCATTAAGTGAGAGCCATCTCTGCTCCACATGGGCCTCTTCCCTTCCCTGGGCCCGGTTCCCAGCACGTTCGTTCCGTGTTGTTCTCTGTTCCTGGGTGGGAAACAGCATTAAAAAAAAAAAAGCGTTGATGTTTGTGATTTTCTGCCTGGGATTTGCCATATGCTGCTGGACCTTCGTTCAACAGCCCTGCTGTTGCAAAGCCGAACGCCGCAGCGATGGGGGGAGCATTGGCGGTCTCCAAGCTTCCCCACCCAAGCAGGGAGGAGATGCAGGTCCTCGGGGGGGTCCTCCCGGCAAGGCTGGGCTGTTGGCTGTGGGCTGACACCTCCCGTAACCCACTTTACCAAAGTGGTAGACAGTAATCAACAGTCCATCTAAATTAAGGGGGGGTGTCTAAGCCTCCAAGGAGCCTTGCCTGTAAGTTCTGTGAGGCAGCGGTGGCCTGGGTGTTACACAGCATCGTGTCGGAGACTGGCGTGGCCGTTGGCCAATTCTGGCTGGAAAAAAAGGTATGGTCATGAGCTGCTGTTATAGCCACCTCGAATACCAGCATTTGTGGCTCTTGCTTTGCAGAATCCCCGCTCCTTTTTGGCGTCCCCGGCGTAGCTCTCCTCTACCTGGGAGCCTCCCGTCCTCCCACCCCAGGGGACCCGGTGACGATGCTGGTGGCGGCTCCCTTGAAACCCAGCCCTGCTGGGGAGAGGGTGACACTGACATCGCTGACGGCGATGAGGGGTGAGATAGCACCTACTCCCAACTGATGGGTTATTTTTTCTCCCCATGCAGTTCACTGGGAGGTCAATGCACTCAAGGGGCTTTTTTTGGGGGGTTTGCTGTCCCAGTGGGGAGTTTTCTGGCTCAGCCTGTCTTTGCTCCCGAGAGGTAACTCCTTAGCAGATGAGGCGTGGATTCACCTGCCTTACCTTAGGCATCTAAAGCTCCCACACCTAAGCCTGTGCTTAAATAGCCATAGAAAGGCACCGGGCACGTCCTAACCCGGGTGTCTGTGGATGCCTGCTGAGGATGAGGTTTTATGACTGCAAGTCCTCATCCTCTGCCTCCCATTACCCTGGAGCTTGGCTCTGCTGTGGCTACCCAGCGGATGCTCGGCGCAGGATTTAACGCACCCTGCGTCCCGCGCCGAGGGTGCCCCTGCGGCCGCTTTCTCTCCTCGCTGGCCAAGGCCGAGGCTTTGCAGCTCCGTGGGGCTGGAGGAGAAGGTCGGAGCTTGCTGCAGGCAGGCGACCTGCGCCGTTAGACCGAGCCCAGGCAGGCCACGCGCCGTGAGACCCCACGCTGGGAGATCTCAAAGGTCTCCACGGGAAAGCCGCGTGCTCCAGTTTTCACACGTTTGCCTGTATGGGTGTATCACCTCCTTTGGAAGCAGAGGCTAAAGGTTTGCACGTGCTCCAGCACCTTTTAAAAAGAGACCTTTGCATAACCTGGATCCTTCTAAACAGTAATGGGTGTTTTCTTGGTGTGCAACAGCCATCCAGAAAGCACACGGAGCTGCTCTAAAATACCCAGATGGTTTAGGGAAGCCCTGCTGCAACACCGCCAGGCTCCCAGTTAAGCTCCCAGTTGCTCCAAATCAGCTGCCAAAAGCCAGCAGAGGCTTTTGTGTCGCTGCTGGCTGGGATCTTTGAGAACCTGGAGGGTGACATCCCTGCGCTGACATCCATGCTGCTGCATGGTTCAGCTCTAACTTCTCAGACATTAGGGGAGATGACATCTCATCCTACTTCCCCTACTGGGGAAAATCTTTTTAGTAGGGCCAGCTGTGTTAGGACAAGGGGTAATGGTTTTAAACTAAAACAGGGTAGGTTTAGGCTAGATATAAGGATGGAATTCTTTACAATGAGGGTGGTAAAACACTGGAACAGGTTGCCCAGAGAGGTGGTGGAGGCCCCAAACCTGGGAACATTCCAGGCCACGTTGGATGGGGCTGTGAGCAACCTGATCTAGTTAGCAGTGTCCCTGCTGACTGCAGGGGGGTTGGACTAGATGACCTCTAGGGGTCCCTTCCAACCCAAAACATTCTATGATTCTATACTTTTCTGCTCCTCCCCAGGACACATTGCCTTTTCCCTACAGCCGGTCCTCTCTTGCCTCTAGCTGATCCTTTGCGCCCGTCCTAGCCCCCGTCGGACCCGAAACGGGGTGGTTGTGCCTGTGAGCTCTATGTGCACGATGAGCCTGCTGCCCACCCTGCCATACATCTGCGGAACGAGGGCTGGTGGGGATTATATAAAATAAGGAAAGCTGGCTAGACCAACACAGGACATGTCCCGTCTCAGGGAGGTTATCTGTCTGGGGAGTTCTCTGGCACCAAAACATGATGGTTGGATATGAAAAATTTTTGGCTTCCATAGAATTATTTGACTGTTGGATGGGGTGTGGGATGGGCTGTTATTCCCCCTACTCCGTCTCCAGTCTTCTCCCCTCTTCCCTAAAGAAAACCCTCTCCCAAACAAAGAGCTTTGTTATGTCTCATTGTCTTCTCTGGCACTTGGAAATGCAAGTTTTTCCCATCTATCTTTTTGGCATCTGTTCACGCTCTCCAGGAACTTTGTTGGTTTTGCACTGATTCTTGCTCTGAGACTTGACTTCAGGACCATGGGAAAGGCTTTATGGCTGCGATGGGGCAGCGATGTGTCTGAGACGAGACACCGCTCGCCCCCCGGACCCTGGGCTGCGGGAGGTCCACGCGGGCGGTGAAGCCCATGTTGTCACCTATGGTGGGCTGCACCACGCAAGGGTCTGATCCAGGCTGCCGGGAGCCTGGGGAGGAGCAGGGAGGGAAGCCAAGGCGGTTTATTTTATTTCTCTTTTCATTCTGCAGACGCACCGATCCATGCTTTGGCATAGTATGTGGCCGTGAGTCATGCACGTCCTTCTCGTGGGAGAAGTGGGGGCAAAACCCTGGCTGGTTCTGGGCTGGAGCTTGGTTGTATCTGTGAAGAGGGCTGTCTGACATGGTTTTGGCATTAGCAGATGATGCAGGAGGCCGCCGTCAGTCACATATGAAGCATTTCTAGGCTAGGAATGGTAGTGGGTAAAAAACATCCCAAAGTGGAGCCCCTCTCGTGAGCCAGGAGTTGCGTGGGTGACGTTTACATGGCTGCAAGGAGACAACACGGCGTCTCCTTCAGGAGAGGCGAATCGGGCAAAATACCCCGCTCCTTGCAACCTTTCCAGCCAGAAATCCTTTCCTTAAGCTCAAGAGAAGGTAGGAGATGGCATCTGCAGGGCTACAAAGCGACGGCGTTCGCCCCCGCGCAAACCTTGACAACACGAGCGTTTCTACTTGACTCTGCCAGTTCACTGTTGAGATTATTACCGATCCGGTACTTTTTTTTTTTTTTTTTTTAAAGCAAATGAGGTTTCAAAACGCCGGTTGATAAGATCTTTCTTGCCCTCAGTGGAGTCATTAATTCAATATGCTGAAATACCATTTTAATTAGTTTGCACGATGGTCCCGAGAGCAATGAAATAATGCTCGTTATTGTGCGAGTATGTAGTGCGCTGCGCGTAATCCTGTTCTTTATCTCTTGTCTTCTGTTCTGTCTCACTGGCAAATATTAGTGCATCCTGTCTCCCAGCCATGTCCTTGTGCGAGCACGCCAGCAGTCTCAAGTTAAATACTCGACGTTACGTTAAAACAACATTGTAGTTATTATGGAGCTGCCAGAAAAATCAGAGTCAAAGGCTGCCTTTGGTTGCTTATGTTACAGCCAGGTATTGCAATGACCCCCAAATTGTGCGTAGCATCGCTCATCATAGAATCATGGAATGGTTTGGGTTGGAAGGGACCCCCAGAGGTCACCCAGTCCAACCCCCCTGCAGGAGCAGGGACACCTTGAACCACATCAGGTTGCTCACAGCCCCGTCCAACCTGGCCGGGGATGTTCCCAGGGATGATGTCCACCTCTCTGGGCAACCCCTTCCAGTGTTTCACCACCCTCATTGGAAAGAATTTCTTCCTTAGATCCAGTCTAAACCTACCCTGGTTTAGTTTAAAACCATCCTTAACCCCCAGCTTCCTCCTCTCAGCTCTGCCGGTTGTTGCTGCGCTGTAGTAGGACCAAGAGTTGCCCAAGGAGAGCAGAGCCGTGGCTGCGAGCATCTGGGCCGTGGCAGACGCAGCTCCAAGAACAGAAATGATTAGAAGGGATTCACCCAAGGTCGCTCAGGTGCTCTGCAGTGAGCACGGAGTCTCTACGGGGTGATCGGAGCACATGCCGGCTTTGCCTTGGAGGAGCCCAGCAATTCCAAAGAAACCCCGGCGTTTTATTTTAGCTAACCCAAGAAACTCATAGATTTAGACAAAATAATAAATGCCCAAGTATGTTTTCCTGTCTCTCTTTCTTTAATGTCTCTTGAATCATAGAATGGTTTGTGTTGGAAGGGATCTCTAGAGGTCACCCAGTCCAACCCCCCTGCAGGAGCAGGGACACCTTTAACCACATCAGGTTGCTCACAGCCCCATCCAACCTGGCCTTGGATGTTTCCAGGGATGAACGCAAGTCCAAGCCCTCCTAAATAATCCCATATCCCCCCTCCACCTGCCTTGACGCACCTGAGCTCTCCTCCAGCACACGGAGCCCTTCGTGCTTTTGCGGCTGGTTTCCAAAAACGACCACTGAGAGATCTTCTTCATAATCTTTCCATCCTTTTCCAGACGATTCTTGCTCAACCTCAGCATACGATGCAGGTGTCTCACCAGATCTGTTGCTTCGTTATTTCAGCGTCGGAATTCCAATTTAAAAAGCGGTTTTCCTAAATGGTGCCTGTGTTTCTGGCTGCTGAGCTTCCAGAGGCTCATCGGTGGAAAAAGGCAATGGGGAAACCAGATAAGCTCCACTTTCAAGAAGTTTTCAGTCATAAAACGTAGACACAAAATGTCCTCAATGACCAAACAGAATTCACTGGCAGTACGTGGGCTCCCCAAACCTTCCCGAGGCCATCACATTTCTCATAAGCTGATCACGTTTTCCATGGAGTGTTGTAATAAGCCCAACAACTTGTTGTCCAAAAGCAAAAATGGAAGAAAATCTTCAGTCTTAAAAACTGGTTGAGGGTTGAAATCCAACCTCATTTCTGCTCGTCTTGTGGTTGTCTTCTGTTTGTACTCCGGAGACCTTCCCTACCATCTCATTGCTCGTGTGTGGTGACGTCCCACTGCAGATGGAAAGATCCTGGCTGAGGTGGGAGACTCACCTTCAAATCTTGCAGGCTCGGGTACTCTTCTTACACGTTGTAGAAGAGCCTTGAAGTTTATATTGCCTCTGAAATACCTCCAGATCGGGGAGGAGCTGGTAAAGCTGGTCCCGTTTTCTGTCTGTTGAAAGAAATAATTTCAGAAGAGGACAAACCCTTAATAGCTGGTTGGACACGCCAGCTTCTTTCTCGTAGAGTGTAATTTGCAAACCCAGTTGTGAGGGTGGCTGTGACTAAAGAAATAGAGCCCCGCGAGTTCAAAAAATGGAAACCCATGGCCATTGCAATGAAGAAGACGAGGAAGGACCAGAGGACGATGGTGTGAAGGATGCGTACGACAGCGTACGGGCAGATCCCTGAAGGGACACAGCTCAGCTGCTGCAGTAGCAAGCCCTGGGGTTTGGGTGGAGAGGTCCCGTTGTTGCCGTAGCTCCCCGTGCAAGCTTGCACCACATGCTGTGAACGCCGAACCAGCGCGCGAGCTTCGCCGCTTCCGTGCAGGCTCGTCCCGGTCGGATGACAAGATTTATCTGTAGGCAAGCCCTCGCCCTAATACCCGCAATGTGCCTTACATTAGGAGTGAAATGTATATTAGTTGTTTTCATCCTCCCTCAAACCAATACAGCTGGTTTTGCTTTCTGGTCCAATCGTCTGGAAAGGGCGTGCGTGCCCTTTCCACCGGCGCGCGTCGGGGACGCAGATGCCGAGCAGCCGGGCTCTGCAGGACGGGGGGGGGACGCCGGGCAGGTCGGAAGAGAAACGCACCCCAGCGTTGGGTCCACGCAATTTGGAGTGACCTCAGGGAAGGGTCTCCTCCTGACTGCCATCTCCTCCCCAGAAGAATTTATCCGAGCGGGTTTTGTCTCAGCATCCCGATGGGTAACGCCGCTCACCCCTTTGCAGATTACCCTCAGTTTTATTCTTTTTTTTTCCCCTCCAGCACACGGGGACGTTTGTAGATTTAATTCACAAGTTGCGTAGGAAGAGCCACAGACTCAGGACATCCTTTTTTAATAAGACCCAATATCTTTTTAGGCATTACCTGCAAGCTTGGGCAGACGGGCGTTTTATTACCGACTTGCAAAACGCTGACGGTTATTGGCTTTCTCCTGTATTGTAGAAATGAGCAGTGGAATTTAACCCAATTGGGAGAATATGGAGCAGCAAAGGAATCCAGTTATGTAACGTGGCCTGCCCCGAACCGGGGAGAGGGAACCCTCTAAAGCCTTATTTTTTCCAGTCGGATGGCTGCTTTCTAATTAGGTTTATTAAGTAATATGGAAAGCATATGGAAGTGGAAATGCCGTTGGTTCATCATGAAGCCATTAAGTTTGTTAGAAAGCGAGGAGCGCAGACGGTCGTTTCTCAGAGCTCGTGCTGAAAAGATAACATCTACCCCAGCTTATCTGCGGTGCGTGGCTCTTCAGCCAGCCCCTTTGCTTGGCTTCTACCTTCAAAGCCTTGCTGCCATTATCCTAGGGATTATTTTTCTGCCAAAACGAGAAGTGATCCCAATATTCCCTTGACTGAATCTGGGAAGTTATGAGAAATTTGCCTGCGCGTGGTACGGTTTTGCACTCCATTATCCTGTGCACATCTTGCCTTTAAGGATTTTGCTGCTCAAACAGTTTTGTTCATCTTGAACCTAATCCCGCTGTCGTACCTGCTCTAATCTAAATAAAGCTTCTGATTTTAAACCGCTTCCTCCTTTCCGCTTAATCAGTCTTTGGTGCTGCTTCCCATCATGAGCTTTAACTCTGGTTTTCCATAACGCACCTGAATCTGGGCTTATCTTTAAGCAAAGCAGCTGGTTCCAGCAGCAATTCCTCGTGCAGGAGCCAAGACCTGGGGAATGATGCAGCCAAGGGCTCCCCATCAGCCTCCCGAGGACCCCCCGAGGGTTGCGTTGAGTTTTTGGCTTCTTGGCTGCCTGGCGCACACCGTGAGCTCTCGGCGCAACGTCTCACCTTTCTGTCGCATCCCAGCCTCCTGCTCCACCAAAATACGTTCTTTTTCTGCCAAAATACGTTCTTTTTCTGCCAAAATACATTCTTTTTCCTCCAAAATACGTTCTTTTTCCGCCAAAATATGTTCTTTTTCCCGGCAAACTTCTCAGATCAACAGCAAATTCCTGAGCACCCTCAAAGGGTCCCTCCATGCCTGGTGATAGCAGAGGATCTCCATAGTCCCACAAGATCTTCTGGAGCTCAAATCTGAGCTTTCGGGGCGGCCAAAGCCAGAACAACGTCAGCAAAGCAGATAGCACCTAATTATTTCTGGCCTAAGCAAGCTTTGCTTATGTGTGCATTAATGAGCTGCTTCCACACAGCTAATTTACGGAGGGAGAAGCGTGTGCCAGAAGGGAAAGCGTAGGGAATTGCCTGCTCTACTGTGATTAAGGGTGTACAATTAAACCCGAGCAGCTACTAATTGCTGCTGCGCTAACGAGATATTCATACGCGCTGCAGCCCGCGCCGCTCACGGCTCTTCCCCTCCTTCCACGCCATCGGGTTATTTGCTTTCAACGTTGTCGTGGCTTCATTTATTTGTTGTCTATCCCATGCCAACCTTTCAATTAAAAGGCCCGCATCCCGAGGCCGCACCGCGGCTCCCGGCGGGGGCTGCGGAGGTTTGCAAAGGGCCGGGGGCTCAGCAAGCACCCGGTGATCCCTGGCTGCAGAAAGGCTCCGGATTTCGGTGCAGAGTTGGCTCTGGTCTTTGCAGTTGGGCTCTGGCTTTATTTATTTGTCGGCAGCAACGTCTCGCGGTCCAGCAGGCTCTCGTTTCGCCGTTGTCATTTGTCTTAATTGCTTCTTATTTCCACACCTCTACGTTACTGGCAAGGAGTGGGTTTTCTCCGGAGCTTCCCTGCCTCTCAACATCTTTTGAGGGAAGCTTCTGCCTTTTCTCTCGCGCACTCCCTCTGTGCGTGGGGATGGTTTCGAGCCTGTGAACCCTCCACCTTGTCCACAGGCACTTAGTCCTGTCCCCCCATTTTGCACCAGGGAGGTCCGGGGCGGACAGCGGGCAGGGAAGCGAGACGCGCATCTCCTTGCGGTTATCTTAAGCGATAAGGGCGTGCAAACCTACTGATGCATTTATTTCTGGACGGGTGTTGTTCAAATATCATCTGTGGTTGGCTTGCGGCTGCTGTCGGAGGTTATGGGCTCAAGGTGCTGAGCTTTGGACGTGGGCCATGTGTGCCAGGTCCAAGATCCGCTCGTGGCTGCTGCTTCCCTGAGCTGCCCGGCCGGGGAGGTTTTTGTCCCACCCAGAAACTGCCCCGCACCTCCCACGAGCCCCCTCTGCAAGTCCCCCGCGTCCGGGAGGTCAGCGCCATGACTCAAGCGACGAGTTTAGGGATTTAAGGAGAGGGGTGAGCTTAAGCATCTGCTTAACTTCAGCTACGGGCTCGAGTATTCTCCCGGGTGAGGGTTTAGGTTATGAATCCTGAGGCTGCTGAAGCTCCAAGTCTTTTTTTCTAGCCGCCGCTCCGGTACGCCTGCCTGCCTTTCCCATTCCTGGCTTGCTTTTGTTCCAGGAAAACTTTGGAACAGAAGGCTGAGCCGGTGCTGCGGAGCAACGCGCGGGGTCCTCGCCGCGAGGGTTTCTGCGCTCGTCTCTGCTTAAAAGAAGAGGCGGCAGGGAGGGGGAAATGGGAATAAAATGCAAATGGGATGATGCAAGGCTATAACCTGACCTGGGACGTCACGGCACAGACTATTTACTTCCAAGATTCGCCCTTTGCCATGGCAACTCGGGGCCGAAGGCACATGCTGTACGAAGGAAAGTGCCCTGCTAAAGCCATTCACGTCGCCGGCGAGGTCTGGGTCCAGCCCCTCGTTGGGCTGCTGCCTGCGCCCGGGCAGCCGGAGCCTTTCCAGCCCTATACATCTTTCCATAGGAAACTTTCCTCCAGGGCCCAGCCTTCGCTCAGAGCTTTGTGTGATTGCACAATCCAGGGGCTGCTCCTCCGGTTATGAGAAGGGAAGATTTTATTTTTTTTTATTTTGGTGGTGTTTTTTTTTTTTTTTTATTCCCCCCGCCCTTTTAAACAAACTGCTCTGGTTCGACGTCGCAGTCGTCCCCCACGGGGGCTCCACGCTGGCTGTGCTCTGGGGCTGCCCACCGCCGGGGGATGCTGCTGGAAGCCAACGCCAGCATCTTGCAGGGGGAAGGAGGCGATGGGGGGGGGGGGGGGGCATCGCTTTCGGAGGGGGGTGCCTTGCGTGCAGCTCTGCCGCCGAGGCCAAAGCGCCGGGTGCTGCCGGGAGCCAGCACCCAGGAAAGGAGCAAAAGGAGATGGGAGCGTGGGTGGGGAGAGCTGAAGGGTGAAATAAGGAGGATGCGGGCAGTGCCCCCGCCTGCCCCGTGCTGCCAGGTTCATCCCTCAAGTGCTTCCCTTGGGGGGTGTCCCCATGCCATGCACCCACCGACCCTTTCCAGGCAGCTGCGAGGGCTCAGGCCGATGTTTGTAAAGGGTTCACCCTGCCCTGGGAGAGGCAGAGCAATATTATTGCTGTACGACGTTGCTTAAAGTCTGGTTTGGATACCTGCTGGCCTGTGAAAAATCAGGAGGTTTTGCACCCCTCTCCTCCCACGAAGCCATCGGTTGGTGCCGGGGACGCCTGCGAGGCGCGAGATGCTGGGGTTTCGGCACGGGGAGCAAATCTCTCCATCCCAGTGCTTGTCCAGGCGGATGATTACGGGGCTCATAACGAGGAGCTTCCCCTTCCCTTTGCACGCTCCCACCAGAAGCGAGCTCAGGACCACGGCTCTTAGCATCCCATCCCAAATCCGTGCTTCTTCCTGCGGGCAGAGCAGGCAGCTGCCTGCACCCGGGCACGGAGCTCAGCCACGCTCCCGGGCGCGGACCCCCAAGCCAAGTGGCAATCACATATCCCATAAAGACCAAACCTCTCAAGGTCAGGCCCATCGGGTCCAATTTTTGCTTCCGACATGACATTTTATAGAAAAGAGCCAATCTTTCTCAAATCTCTTACTTTTTTTATTTTTTTTTTTCTTTTTAGTTAAAAAAAGACACTTGGCGGCGGGTGAAGCGCTGTTACTCATTTAGCTAAACAAAGCATGGGGCTGTTTGTGTAGATATTATTCCTCTGGAAACACTGGGTTTAGTTAATCACCCTGTGACTTGTATTGGATTCTGTATTTATGTATTTGCCAAAGCCTCTTTCTGGGCCTTTATGACATAATTTTGAAGTGTTGAAAAATCAGCTTATTCTCTGCCTGCGCGGGCTGATAGTTTGGAGCGGTTTTTTTCCGCCCCCCCTGTGAAGAAAACCCTCATAAACCACCTCATTCTTCAAGCAAAAAGAACAGCTGAAAAAAAAAAAAAAAAAAAAAAAAAAGAAAAAAGAGAAAGAAAGGGAGCTTTTCTTGGCTGGGGAAAGCGGTGGCAAGGTCCAGCTCAGTTGATAAGCCAGAGGGAGAAACGAAGAAAAGGGTGCCTGGTTTCCATTAGAGCTGTTTAGGAATCCCAGAATCCCAGCCTGGCAGGGGTTGGCAGGGCCATCGGGAGCTCACCCAGTGCCACCCCCCTGCCCAAGCAGGGGGCACAGGACAGCGGCCAGGCGGGGGTTGAAGATCTCCAGAGAAGGAGACTCCACAGCCCCACTGGGCAGCCTGGGCCAGGGCTCGGGCACCCTCACACTCAACAAGTTCTTCCTCACGTTCAACTGGAACCTCTTCTGCTTCAGGTTGTGCCCATGGCCCCTTGTCCTGTTGCTGGGCACCACTGGGAAGAGTCTGGCTCCGTCCTCGTGACCCCCACCCTTAAGATATTTGTAGGTGTTGATGAGATCCCCTCTCAGCCTTCTCTTCTCCAGGCTGAACAAGCCCAGCTCCCTCAGCCTTTCCTCCTAGGGGAGATGCTCCAGTCCCCCCATCATCCCTGTTGCTCTCCTCTGGACTCTCTCCAGGAGTTCCTCATCTTTCTTGAACCGGGGAGCCCAGAACTGGACCCAGTGCCCCAGGTGGGGTCTCCCCAGGGCAGAGCAGAGGGGGAGGAGAACCTCCCTTGCCCTGCTGGCCACGCTCCTCTTGATGCCCCCCAGGATGCCATTGGCCTTCTTGGCCACCAGGGCACCCTGCTGGCTCATGGTCAGCTCATGATGTACCCAAAACCGTCGGCACAGGTTGCTTGGTGATTTGGGCTCCTCGCGATGGGCAGGGTCGATACCTCGGCTGCTCGCCGGCGTTGGTTTATTCCGCATGAATAAAATATTCCCAAAAACACCGCCGCCTGTCCCCAAAGCGACCTCCTGCCCGCGGAGGCTTGCGGGCCCCAGCGGCCATGGGTCGCTGTATTTTTCTGCCAACCCAAAGCATCGCGCTCAGGGCTCGGGTCAGGCAAACCGAGAGCAAAAACAGGATTCAAGAGACGCGTCTTTCGGCACGGCTGAAGCCCAGAGTTTAGGGGGTTTTGTAGTAAAAGGGCTTTAGGAAAGCTAATAGGAAATCAGAATGTTTCCATTACCGCTTCGTTTCCATTCAGCCAGGTTTCGAAAGTCCATAGGCAGCTTTAGGGACGCGCACAGAGCGGCTTTGGGCTGGCGTGCCAGAAAAAGAGAGGGAAAACGGCGATGAGAATAGGTCAACTATGGGAAAAACGTTGAGGAAAGCTTTTTACCATTTTGGAGCGTTTTCTGCTCTGCAGGACTCAAAATGCTTTTCCTTCTGCTCAGTGAAATTTGCTTTTAAGGGGGATTTTTTGACATTCCCCCCCCCCCCCCGCCCTTTTTTGCGGCAGCAGGGGGGCTGGCAGGAGCATTCGAGGAACCTCCTTGCTTCCACAAGGTTTTCATATTTTCTTTTTCCACTATGTAACCTTTTAAAAATTCTTCTAACGTTAGAAATATTACGATGTTTCATATTTCCTTGGCCAAGCTGGACCCATTCTGGAGTTCAAGCTGTTTCTTTGAAGCCACAAAAGGCTAAAATGAAACGTAAAGAATTTGCTACCAGAAAGGGTGGAAAACTCCCCCCCCCTCCTCTGGGATGTTCGCTGTCAGATCCAGTGGCAAAAAAAAAAAAGCGAGGGAAAGAAAATGGGAGAATAACTCCACATTCGGGTCCCAGTAAGACCACAGAACGTTAAGGCAAAAGGAAAAATCAGGAAAGGTTTATGAGTGTTTTGAGAATCTAGAATCATAGAATGGTTTGGGTGGGAAGGGACCCCTAGGGGTCACCCAGCCCACCCCCCCTGCAGGAGCAGGGACACCTTGAACCACATCAGGTTGCTCACAGCCCCATCCAACCTGGCCTGGAATGGTCCCAGGGATGGGGCCTCCACCACCTCTCTGGGCAACCCCTTCCAGTGTTTTACCACCCTCATTGGAAGGAATTTCTTCCTTAGATCCAGTCTAAACCTACCCTGCTTCAGTTTAAAACCATCCCCCCTTGTCCTGTCCCAGCTGGCCCTACTAAAAAGCTTGTCCCCCCCTTTCCTCTGGGCCCCCTTGAAGCCCTGACCGGCCGCACTCAGCTCTGCCCGCAGCCTCCTCTTCTCCAGGCTGAACACCCCCAACTCTCCCAGCCTGGCCCCAGAGCAGAGGGGCTCCAGCCCTCGGATCATTTTAGTAGCCCTCGGATCATTTTAGTAGCCCTCCCCTGGCCCCACTCCAACAGGTCCATGAGATGAGGGTGGTGGCTGGAGGCTGCTCCTCCATTCTGGACGTCCCGTACCAGCGTGTAGGCGAGATGGTTTCCATGCATGGCAGTGTAAATGTATATTGCCTTCCATCCAGGTCTCTTGGGTTTTGCAAAACCCGCCTCGGGAGCCCTTGGAAAGCACCAGCGTGGGGCTGCGCCCGCTCTCCCCATCCTGCTGGGTCAGCGGCTCCTCACTTTCTGCCCCTCGGTGGTTCTTTCCCCGACCCCCATCCCACGGCTTCAGTTTTTGCTTCCTTCCATTTGAGGGCAGCTTTGCTGGGCTTTTCAGGAAAGGAACATTTTTTTTGCTTCCATTGCTTAAAATAAAAACGCGAACGAAGGTGAGAATCACCAAAAAGCCAGCGGTGCCCCAGAGCAGTCCCGAGGCTGCTCCAGCTCGCAGCCCGCGCCCGCAGAAGGGGTTTCTGCCGCCTGTCCCTCTTCTAATATATCAGAATATTTTGTAGTTTGAGAAGCTCTGGCATCTTGTGGATGATGGCCTGTGCAACTTGCTCTAGGAGAACCTGCTTGAGCAGGAGGGTTGGACTAGATGACCTCCCGAGGTCCCTTCCAACCCTTGCCATTCTGATTCTGTGATCTGTAAGAGGCATAAGACTACGGTCCAGTGGCTCCCCAGTAGCAACGTACTGGTGTGACTTGTTCCCAGCCCAACTCCCTGCCAGCAGGGTCCCCTTCGGCTCGAGCGCGGTTAAAAACACAACGTGATTCCCTGGAAGGGGGGGGAAAAGGATGATCCTCTGTGAGCGACATCCCCTCCTCTCTCCAGCACCTCGTAAATCCAGCGCCTGCCTCCCAAGGCCGGTGGCGAGGGGTCGGGGGTGTCCGATGGGGCAGCTCCATCGCACCCAGTTTGGGGTTATCGATGCTTTCCCCATCCGCAGGCAGAGGCGCTCGCCCAGTACATTCGTGGCATTCTGGATGCGTAACAGCATTGCCTTGGACGGTGGTTTAATTAGTTTCCAAAGTGTTTTGTATACAAAAAGTGCTAAGGGCCAAATCTGCTCTTAATTACCTTGTTTTGATTTTCCTGGAGCTGGCTTAAGGCAGCGGCTTGCGGAGCTGAAGGCAGCCGGCGCTCCGCCTTGCCGAGTTTATTGCCCATATCTGAGGGTGCGCGGGTGTTTGTGCACCCAAATGTTCCCAAACCTTCCCGGGACATCAGGGTCCAGGGCCGGTGTGCCCAGGCGTGGTCTGCCCAGGCTCTGCTTTGCTTTCATACTTCTCTAAGATCCCAAGCTGGGTCCTGAAAGCAATTTCTTTGCTTTTCTCTTTGGCTTCCCAAGCCTTTTCCAGTACCGGCTCCTCAGGTTTGATGGGGACGTGGTGGATGGAAAAAAAGAAAAGAAGGGTAAGTTCAGGGAGAGGAGCTGCAACGCTGGTTTGCCCAAAGCAGCCCCGATGCGGTTTTGTTCCTAATTTTATCTGAATTCTCAGCCGGTCTCGTCCGTTCTGTTCCCCTCCAGCCCGTGTGCCTCCACGCACGCTGACACCACGCAGATGCTTTCGGGAGATAAGCTGGCGGTTTTGGTGCCTGGTGGGTGGGGGTATTTGCGGGAAGCCTTTGCATTTCTGGGTGGAACTGATACTGCTTCGAAAATAGCTCTGGAAAATAGCTGCAGTCTCAGCTTGGGACCCGATTTCAGTTCCACCGCTTCTCCAAACCACAGAAATCCACCCGGCATCGTCGTTTTACACCAGCGGGGACTCCGCCGCTGCAGAGCGTGCACGCCCGTGCTCCTCCGTGGCCGTCGGCACGCCGAGAGGCTGGGAGGCAGCCGTCCACGCTGCGCTCCCGTGACCTCCTTCATCCTCCTCCACCTGGGGCCCTGGCATCCCCGGTGCCCCCTACCCAAAATAACCCATCCAACAGGGGTACCGGCTGCATCCCAAGCCAACGTGGGAGCGCTGGGCACGGGAAGGCTGGGGGGAGCCCGCGGCCGGGGCACGCGGGACTTAGAATCATAGAATGTTTTGGGTTGGAAGGGACCCCTAGAGGTCACCTAGTCCAACCCCCCTGCAGTGAGCTTGCTGCAGGGGGAGGGAGAGGACGGCAGAAGGAGCAGGTATGGAAATGCGAAGGCACAAAGAGGCTTTCTGAGGTCGCTCAGGAAGCAGCAATTCGGGAATTTCCAAACTTTGCTTTTGCAACTTTTCTGTTCCTTTAATGGTGCGCTCCTGCGGGTCTCTGCAGTCAAGGGTTGGTAGGGCAGCGTCCATCCCTCCAGCTTTGGGGTTGTCAGGGGGTAGGATGCCCTGGAAAACGCGAATGGCGCTGTAGCCTTTGCTGACTGCAGCTTCTTTCATGCAAAAAAGAAGTCAGAGGACTGAACCTATACGCACTTTAAATGAACAGTTGATGGGTGGAAATCCTGCCTCCTGAGGCCACCGTTGCTTTTGTAAGGAGGATCGGTTTGGAGATCACCATGTCTTTGAAAGGAAAAAACCAAAAGAATCTGATTCAACTTGTTCTTGATCCCCCGCAAAGCAAAGCAAATCACATAAACCCATCCCGCATCGCCCTTCTGGCCCGTGTCGCTGGGGCAAAGCCCTGATGACCCCAGGGTGCAGATGCCCGGCGCGATGCATCCCATATGGAGCTTGGGGAGCCCCTGCGGGAAAACAAAAGAAGGACATGGACCTGTTGGAGTGGGGCCAGAGGAGGGCTACTAGAATGATCCAAGGGGCTACTAAAATGATCTGAGGGCTGGAGCCCCTCTGCTATGAGGCCAGGCTGGGAGAGTTGGGGGTGTTCAGCCTGGAGAAGAGGAGGCTGCGGGCAGAGCTGAGTGCGGCCGGTCAGGGCTTCAAGGGGGCCCATAGGAAAGGGGGGGACAAGCTTTTTAGTAGGGCCAGCTGGGACAGGACAAGGGGGCATGGCTTTAAACTAAACCAGGGTAGGTTTAGACTGGATCTAAGGAAGAAATTCTTTCCAATGAGGGTGGTGAAACACTGGAACAGGTTGCCCAGAGAGGTGGGCATCATCCCTGGGACCATTCCAGGCCAGGTTGGATGGGGCTGTGAGCAACCTGATGTGGTTCAAGGTGTCCCTGCTCCTGCAGGGGGGTTGGGCTGGGTGACCTCTGGGGGTCCCTTCCCACCCAAACCATTCCATGATTCTATTCTATAAAACAGAGCACAGGGCAGCGGGGGAGAGAGGGCTCTCAGCTTGCTAAAAATTTCGGGAGGGGGGGCAAATCCTGTGCAGGGCCGAGCCGGCCCCTTGCGGCGATGCCGTCCCGGTTCATCTGCACGTTGCTGTTGCGGCAGGTCCTGCCAAGGGCTGAGCTGGAGCTCAGGCGCTTTCTGCTTTGCTGCTCGCTGGCACGCGCGTCCTGTTCTTTTTATGTTTTTTTATTGTGAGCAATCATGATTTGCACGTTAATATAATATCATGATGATAATCTGGCAGCGGGCAAAGCTGGATGCAGCGTAGGAAAGTTCCTTCGTCTCCTGTTTCCATTTTTCTTGGAAGGGAGGGCAGCGCGAGAGGCGGTGGCCGAGGCACGATGGGCTCGAACCCGCCGGCCAGATTTCTGGCCAAAGCGCTGGATCCAGCAGCCGAAAGCAGGGAAAGGGATTTATTCCCCGTTGTAGGCTTTGGCACGGAGGCCGCAGCTGCGATAGGTGCTGGCTGGCCCGCTCCGGAGGAGGATTCCCCTCCGGCCGCAGGTACGGCACCGGCTCATCCCTACCAGCGGCCGGATCCAGACCCAGGATGGGGAGAGGGGCAGGGCAGAGGAACGAACCCCCACAGCAGAAATGCAGCCCCCCCGGCCTTGGCAGCGGCACCGCAAATCCCGCGATATTCGCCGGGTCCCTCCAAGCCCCAGCTGCCGGAGGCAGGGGATTCACCGAGGTTCGCGGGTTCATTTGGAATTAGAATGATGTAACTGGAAACCTGAAAAAACTGCTGTAGGAGCGCGGATAGAGACTAGAATAGAAAATCAAGTCCTTTTTTTTTTTTTCAAGTCTAATTCTTTTTAAGTCAGTATTGCTTTGCCTTTCGAAATCTGACTCAGGGCTTTTGCATACTTGAGGCTGGCAAGGCTGGCTGCGGTACAAAAATGTTTGCCTCCGAGAAAGCCTGGCAGAACGCGTCATTTCCAAAAAAAAACCCAAACAAAAAAAAAATCAGCCTAATCCCTTTACGTTTTCTGTAGCTTTTATCCATCTGCTCCCTCTTTGTATTGCCCGCCTGGGTGCATTGCGGACCTGAACTGCCTCCTAGCAATGAAACCGAGTGGAAATTCCTCCCTGACCTCGGGTTTATCCAGCTCCTTTCGCGGGTTTGGCGTATGTCAGGCTGCTAAAAACAAAAAAAAAAACCAAAAAAAAAAATCCCACATGCCACAACTCGTTGCCGAAGCCTGCGGGGCAAGGGGGGGGGGAAGCTGGAGCAGGTGGGACTGGAAACAAGGGTTGGAGGTGGAAGATGCTCACGTGAAAGCGGGGAGCCGCGGGCTGTTAGAAAATTGGGCGTAGCAGACTGAGAAGGAGGGGTTTGGCAGCCAGCCGCTGCCGGCAGACGCTGGCGAGCTCCGGGGAGGTACCTGCCCTTTCGGCTCAGCCCTTGCAGCTTTTCGCCCGCGTGCCGATGGAGAGCTGACGTTGGCTTTCCGGGCTGCGTGCCCGGAGCGCGCTCTGCCCCTCCGCTTCATCCTAGGAAGCGCAGAAGCCCTTGCCTGCTCCGCAGATGGGACAGGCATGTGTCCTAGCAGACAAATATTTTTTTTTTCCCAAATATTTCCCAGGTGGTATTTCTGGTGGTGGCTGGGACTGGTTTGCCCCTGGGGAAGGGGGCGGGGGGGGGGGGGATTTTCCAGCTGCCTGCGGTCGATGCCCGCGCGGAGACGCGGCCGACAGCAGCAGCACCCCGACCAAGATGACAATCCGGCAGCGGTCGGATGCTGGGGTGGGACGAATGTCTCGTCTTGGTATGGTTCAAATCATCTTTGTATCTGGAAAAAATAAAGCAAATTGGGGGAGTGCCCTGGGATTTGGCTGCTGCCTTGTAAGACCAAGGCGTCACTTTAGGGCTGTGGGTCCCTGAACTTTTCCTCCCCATGTGGCTTCTTGGGGGGGAGGAGGGCTCAGGAGAGGGGGAATCTTCATTAGGAATAAAACAACCAGGCAGCAGAGGATGCAAAATTCATCCCGGCTTCCAAGAGGACCTGGAGCCCATCTAAACCTGGCATTTTCTATAGGGACTTTGCCCTCTGTGGTGGGACGTGGCCTCTTTTCCCATGGGGGAACGGCCCCCACGAAACCCGCCAGCGCTTTCCCTTGGGGGCCAGGCTAGGTGGGATTTAGAAGTGCAAATGCCTTATCTGAACAAAGTTTTAAATTTTCATTTCCTTTATAAAGTTGGAAAATGACTGCGTTTTTATTAGAAATCAAATGTTCTGACCTAGCGCTGTTCTCAAGCCCCGAGTTTCCCTTCAGCGGTGTTGCCGTTGCGTGTGTCAAAAAGGAGCAAAAATTCCAAACCAAACCTTTACAAAATATCCCAGAAATGGCTTTTTTTGGCTGGCTTTCTCCCACGAGCTCCGTCCAAGCTGGCAGGAAGGCGGGGAGGATCTGCTTGAGAAGGATGGATGTGGGCGAGCGCCGGAGCGAGGAGAAGACCTGGAAAGTTTGGGTGTGCTTGGAGGAGAGCAGCTTTTGGGGGTCACGTATGGAGCAAAAAGCCACTCCTGCGTGGGGGCCAAAGGAATCTGAAGGCTCCCAAACTCGGTGGGCCAAGGTGCCACTTAAGAAATCATCAAATTCCTTTTGCTGTCGTGGTTAATAAGGCGATAAATAAATCCCTTTCCCTGCTACGGTCGGTGAGCGAAGACGAATGTCTTCGAAAGATGAATTTTCTCCACTTTGTGCTGGAAGATTTTGATTTTACAGCTCAGGCTAGCCACAAAAAATGCCTTTTTTTTTTTTTTTTTTTTTTCCCTTCCTTCCCCCCTCTCCCAGCCCCTCAGTTCCTATTGCTTTGGAGGGCTACAATAGTCGAGGGCTTTTAAATGAAATTATACCACCAGTGGGAGACGATCCAAGCGGATCGTGCCAAGCTCGGTGCAAACAGCCCAGCAGACTTGAACTACTCCAGGCTGCATAATGGAAATCACCCATGCTGGCCGATAATCTGCGCATGATTCACGCTCTGGCAAAGCGCGTTGTAACTGGAGGTGTCAGCTAAAGTCAGGCCCTTAAAGCTATTTTAACACGCTCCTTTTTAATGTAATTTCCTTTGTTTTTCACGGGACTATTCATTAAAAAGCTGCCAGGAGAAGAGGGAGGGGAGGGCTAGAGCAGCTCTTGGGGTTTGAAAACGCTCGGAGGTGGCTTTTCTCCCTGGGCTGAGCCCATCCAGGGTCTGTCGGACGGCGACGCGATGCGGGAACGATGCCTTGGCCGGAGCCGGCCCCGCAGCACCTCCCGTTATGGTGGCATTTCCCACCCGGGGTGGACACCTTATTTCCCAGGGCGTCGTGGTTTTAAAGAGTCGCAATGGTTGTTGATGCCCTGCAGGTCTTTGCTGGGGTGTAGGAGCCAGAAGAGGTGGCTTTTCCCAAAGTATCGATGCTCCGGAGGTGCTCAAAGCCCATCGCCGGCTCTGCTGACTCCGGGAGGCGATTTGTACCCCATTAGGGTGGGCTTAAGTGCATTGCAAAGCTGGGTCTATGTGGCATCGGCGTCCCCTTTACCTCAAAGAAAATGGATCTTAGAGGCCAGCCATGAAAATCAAGGTGGTCTCTTATTTTTTTAAGATCGCACCTCTCCAGCTACCTGAAGGATGTTGTGCCCGGATACTGGAAGCTAAGACAGGGGAGGCAGCCGACGGAGGAATCCCTAGGAAACAAAGCAAAGGCAAAGACGAAGAGTCCTGAGGAATCCAGGCTGTCCCTTAACGAAGCGGTGCAAATGGAAGGGAAATTTTGGCCAGAACAGATTTTGCAGAAGGGAAAAGGAAGGACACGGCAGCGGCTGCTGCATGGATCCTGCCCCGCTTCCCTACGCCGCTTACCTCGGGGACCAAGGGCATCCTAAAATACCTGAAACATTTCAAAACCTTCCAAATTCCCATCTGGGAATGGGAACACCCTCAGTTCCCTTTGAAAAGGCCGAACCACCACAATAACTGAGCTGGATTTGGTCTGGATGAGGTACGGCGCTCACCCTGAAACAGGTTTTTCCCGCAGCTTCTCAGCTCGTCAAGCCTCGGATTTCTGCTCTGAGCTAACCTCTGAGTGCTTCCCCCCTCCAGGTTCACTGGAATTTGCACTGAACCAAAAAAAGCCGTTATTTTTCCAGCCCCCACCTGAGATGGGGATGATTTACTGGGTGTCGGGGTTAGCACAGTGCCGAGCGGTGCTTCTTGTCCTGGAAAAGCCGCCTTTCCCCACGGGAACGGGGCTTCTCAGCAGGTATCGGCGTGAGCAGCAAATTTCCCTTGGTTTATTGTTCTGTCCTGGTTTTGCCAGGGGATCAGCATCTCCCCAGCTTCTCCCAGGGCTTGTGCTGGGTCCCAGAGCTGCTCTTGCCATGCCAGGCTCCCGCGTCGCCCCTCGGAGATGGCATTTTCTTGGTAAAGGTGTTCACAAGCGTGATGCAGGTTTGGGGAGAGGGGTTCGTGTGGCTCTTTGCTGGGTAGGAAATAATCTGGCTGCAGGTGTTTGCAAACTCTCTTCGCTCCTGTCTGAGATGGCAAAAAAAATTGTTGCTGTATTGCTCCCCTCTCCCCCGCTGCCAATCATCAAAAATATCGCTCCAGCAAAGCAAAAAATAAAAAAAAAATAATAAAAACCCCCTAAATACATAACTATATTGTGCAAAACAAATATACAGCTTTTCCAAGCGTTCCCCCATCACAGGCTGGTGAACTTCCAGCCAAGCTTCGCAGCAGCCCTACAACAAGAAGCTGCTGTCTTAGGTGATGGGGGGGAACAAACCCTGGCAGGGAGGGGGATAAAAGGGTTTTCCAGCTTCCAAAAGGTGTTGAATATCTGAAGAAAACTGTTCCCTGACTGCTGAAATAGGTGCGTACCGCGGGGGCTGGGAAAGGTGACTCGTGCTGGTTGGTTCTTGGTTAAATTGCTTCCTTCGCTCGGACCCCAGCGCGGCATTTGGAGATGCTCGGGGCAGTGGCAACGTGGGGGCTCGTGGGGCTTGGTTACGTTTTTCCAGAGCAAAAGGCTGCCTCTCCGCTTCCGAAGCAGTTTGGAAGCGTTTCCCATCGTGTCCTGCCTTTTTCCTGGTGACCTCCGCACAGTCTCGGTGGCCTCGTCCCTCTCCCCTTGGCAGGAACGGTGTCCACAAACCCCTGCTCCCAGCAATGCAGCTTGGTAGTTTTCTGCCTGGTTTTGGGGGGGCCGTTTCTTCTCCCTTGCTGTCCCAAGTTACTGGATGTATGGATCTTGTCTTTGATGTTGATGGTTCTTCTGGCTCTTGTCTTTGATTTTGATGGCTCTTCTGGCTCTTGTCTTTGATGTTGATGGTCCTTCTGGCTCTTGTCTTTGATGTTGATGGTTCTTCTGGCTCTTGTCTTTGATGTTGATGGTTCTTCTGGCTCTTGTCTTTGATGTTGATGGTTCTTCTGGCTCTTGTCTTTGATGTTGATGG